>WOXC01010460.1:0-74389 GCA_011680675.1 Gymnobelideus leadbeateri
TGCCATTTGAGTTAGCCTATTTTTTCAGGTGTTATTTTCCTCAGTCAGGCTGTTGACTCTCATTTCATACTTTTCTTGCATCTTTCTCATTTCTCTTCCCAATTTCCCCCCACTTCTCTTATCTGCTTCTTAAGGTCCTCTGTGGCCTGTAACCAGCTTGTATTTTCATTCAGAGCTTTTGGAGGAGGATTTCTTTTTTTTTTTTTATTTTTTTTAAACAAATGCTTTATTAACTTTTGTTTTACATCATTCATTTCTGCCAGATTTTGAGTTACAATCATTTTCCCCCCATTATTCCCCTACCCAACCTCCCAGAACAGTAATCCCACAAAATATCGCTTCCTCCAATCTGCTCTCTCCCATACCTTCTCCCATACCCCCATCGACTTTTCCATTAGAGGAAGGTGAGTCTTTGCATCCTAATGCCTGCACATGTTATCTCCCTATTACAAGCAAAAGAGTATTAATAATAGTATTTATATATATTTGAAACATTTAATGTTATGACCTCAAATTTCAGATCCATTTCCTTCCTCCCTTGTCACCCATTCCCTCTTGGGAGATAAGTAATTCAGTATATGTTGTACATGTCTAGCTATGCAAACATTATCATAGTAGATATATTGGACAAGGCTGCTTATAAGTTCCCTCCCACTCATCCCACCCCCACCTGGTCCATTCCCTACATGATCCTGTCCCTCTTCTATAGTGGGTACTTCCAACCTCCCCTCCCCCCAAGGATGCCCTCCCATCCATCATCCCTCCTCTCATCCCCCTTCCCCCTATCCTGCTGCAGGTTGAGATATCCCATTTAGTATGTATGTCATTTTCTCCCTGAACCAAATTCAATGTGAATGTGGTTTTGCCTTTTTAGCCTTCCTTATTCTCCCCCTCTTTTGCAACCACTTCCCCTTGCTTCTTCTGCATGGGATGGTTTACACTACCCTGTCTCTCCCCATCTCCTCTTGCCACTTTCCTCTCTCACCTCATAATTTCATCCCTTGAGTATTCTCCCTTCCCAGCAAATTCAACTTATGCCCTCTATCCATGTATAACTGTAACCATATACACACACTCTCACATATGTATTCATATGACCACACCCCCTTCTTCCATTATTTTCATAGTGAGAAAGATATCATCAGTCACAGTTATTGCTTTTCCATATAGGAATGTAAATAGTTCAACTTTGATAAGTTCCTTTTGATTTCTTTTCCCTGATTACCTTCTCAGGCGTCTCTTCCTTCTTGTGTCTGGGTGTCAAATGTTCTATTCAATTCTGGTTTTTTCCTCAAGAATGCTTGAAAGTCCTCTATTCCACTGAATGACCATATTTTCCCCTGAAACAAAATACTCAGTTTTGCTGGGTAGGTGACCCTTGGGTTCAGTCCCAGCTCTTTTGCCCTCTGGAATATCATATTCCATGCCTTTCCATCCCTCAGTGTAGAAGCTGCCAGGTCCTGGGCTATTCTGATTGTGTTTCTACAATATTGAAATTGTTTCTTCCTGGCTGCTTGGAGTATTTTCTCCTTGATCTGGGGATTCTGGAACCTGGCTATAATATTCCTGGGAGTTTTCTTTTTGGGGTCTTTTTCAGGAGGTGATCGGTGGATTCTTTCAATCTCTATTTCCCCCACTGGGTCTAAAACATCAGGGCAATTTTCCTTGAGAATTTCTTGAAGGATGATTTCCAGGTTCTTTTTTTTGTCATGACTTTCAGGTAGTCCAATAATTTTTAAATTATCTCTCCTGGATCTATTTTCCAGGTCAGTGGTTTTTCCCATGAAATATTTCACATTGCCTTCTATTCTTTCTTTTTTTTGGATCTGTTTAACAGCATCTTGATTTCTCATAAAGTCACTAGCTTCCATTTGCTCCAGTCTAATTCTGAAGGAATGATTCTCCTCAGTGAACTTTTGAGATTCTTTTACCATCTGGCAAAGTCGGCTTTTTAAGGCATTCTTCTCCTCATTGCCCTTTTGGGCCTCCTTTGCCATTTGAGTTAGTCTATTTTTTAAGGTATTGTTTTCCTCAGTCAGGCTGTTGACTGTCATTTCATACTTTTCTTGCATCTTTCTCATTTCTCTTCCCAATTTCCCCCCCACTTCTCTTATCTGCTTCTTAAGGTCCTCTATGGCCTGTAGCCAGCTTGTATTTTCATTTGGGGCTTTTGGTGCAGGATTTCTGACCTCACAGTCCTCCTCCTGTTTCATGCTTTGATCCTCTTTGCCCCCAAAATAGGAGTCTAAAGTTGCATTTTTCTGTTTATTTTGTTTCCTTTGCCTAGGCATGTTGCCACCCAATTACTTGACTTTTGGGCTTGTTGCCACAGTAGGACTTTGCCACCAGCCAGGGGAACTTCCATCCCGAACGTTGGGGTTTTCTCAACTTCTAGAGGTATTAGTTGGGTGGCCTCTGTGAAGCCTCCACACACTCTGGCAAGCTGGTCACACACCCCAAGACCTCCACCCCAGACCGAAATCCAGATCCAAGAAGATTAAAGCGAGAGCGATTACCCCCAAGACTGATCACTGGATCCCCCTACAGTTCACAGGCCAAGAGCTGAAGCTGCAACGTGGCAATGTGGTGCAAGCTGTGCCTGCTCCTCAGCAGCTTCTCACTTCCAGGGGAAGAAGCTGGTGCATTCTCCCAACCAGTCCCAAAGCCCATAGGGCACTGACCTCTCACTTTGTCACAGGCATCTAGGTGTTGATAATTCTGGAAATGCCACAGCTCCTGGTGTTCTGGGGTCCCACCAGCCAGCTGATGGTATGGCCACCCTCAGGCTAAAACTGCAACTCACGAAGGTCTGGGCTCAACTCCCAGAGTGCTCTGCTGGCTCCTCCCTGCTGGGCTGCTGGGATGTTCTCAGCAGGAGGTTAGCTTCTCTGTGTCATTTTGTCCATTCTGGAGCTCCAGAGATCATTCAAAGTCCCCCTTTTACGTAATTTTGAAGTGGAGTGGGTTGGAGCTCAGCAGAAGTGCTGTTTCTACCAGGTATGCACTTTTTATAGACCTTTGGGCATAGGTCCAAATTGCTCTCTAGAATGGTTGGATCAGTTCACAACTCCACCAACAATGCATTGGTATTCCAATTTTCCCACATCTTCTCTAGCATTGACCATTTTCCTGTTTTGTTATGTTAGCCAATCTGATAAGTGTGATGTGATATGTTAGAGTTGTGTTGGTTTGCATTTCTCTGTTCAATAGTGATTTAGAGCATTTTTCATGACTATAGATAGCTTTAATTTCTTCATCTGAAAACTACCTGTTCATATCCTTTGACCATTTATCAATTGGGGAATGAATTGTGTCCTTATAAATTTGACTCAGTTCTCTATACATTTTACAAATGAGGTTTTTATCAGAGACATTGGCTGTAAAAATTCTTTCCTAGTTTTCTGCTTCCCTTCCAATCTGGGTTGTGTTGGCTTTGTTGAGCAAAAACCTTCCAATTTAATGTAACCAAAATTATTCATTTTGCATTTCATAATGTTCTCTATCTCTTATTTGGTCATAAATTCTTCCATTCTCCATAGATCTGACAGGTAAACTCTTCCTTGCTCTCCTAATTTGCTTATAGTATCAGCCTTTATATCTAAATGATGTACCCATTTTGGCTTTATTTTGGTGTATGATGTAAGACATTGGTCTATGCCCAGTTTCTGCCAAACTAATTTCCATTTTCCCAGCAGTTTTTGTCAAATAGTGAGTTCTTATCCTAGAAGCTAGAGTCTTTGGGTTTATAAAATAGAAGATTACTATAGTCATTGACTGCTGAGTCTTGTGTACCTAATCTGTCCCACTGATCCACCACTCTATTTCTTACAGTACCAAGTGATTTTGGTGACTGCTGCTTGATAATACAATTTAAGATCTGGCACCTTTCCTAGCATTTCTTTTCATTAATTCCCTTTATATGCTGAACTTTTTGTTCTTCTATATAAATTTTATTATTTTTTCTAGCTCTAAAAAATAATTTTGGTAGTTTGATTGATATGGCACCGAATAAGTAAATTAATTTAGGTAAAATTGTCATTTTTATTATATTAGCTCTGCCTCCCTAGAGCAGCTGATGTTTTTCCAATTATGTAGATCTAACTTTATTTGTATGAAAAGTGTTTTGTAATTGTATTCATATAGTCCCTGGGAGTGTTTTGGCAGATAGATTCCCAAATACTTTATAATGTCTGTAGTAACTTTCTTTTTTTTGGAGGGCAATTGGAGTTAAGTAACTTGCCCAAGGTCACATGGCTAGTTTTGTTTTAATTGTCTGTGGTTGGATTTGAAGTCAGGTCCTCCTGACTCCAGAGACAGTGTTCTATTCACTGTGCCACCTAGCTGCCCCTATAGTAACTTTAAATGGAATTTCTCTGCCCATTTCCTGCTATTGGGCTTCATTAGAAATATATAGGAATGCCAAGGATTTATGTGGGTTTATTTTATATCCTGCACCTTTGCTAAAGTTGTTTATTATTTCAAGTAGTTTTTTTACCTGATTCTCTAGGATTCTCTAAGTATATTATAATATCATCTGCAAATAGTGATAGCTTGGTCTCTTCTTTGCCTAATTTGATTGCTTCAATTTCTTTTTCTTTTATTGCTACTGCTAACATTTCTAGTACCTGATTGAATAAGCCGGGTGATAGTGGGCATCCTGTTTCATCCCTGATCTTACTGGAAATGCTTCTATACAGCTCACATTTCTAACACAGTGGCAAATAATGCCTAAGAAAGAGGGGCCTCTTCACTTTATGTGTGGGGTGTGAGCATGTGTGTTCAAGTCTGTGTGTGTGTGCGTGTGTGTGTGTGTGTGTGTGTGCACACGCGTGTGTTTGTGTGTACATATGTGGAAGGGGCACCACACTTTCTAGTCCTGTACCTCTCAGCTTCAGGTGCAGAGGCAGCTGGAGTCTTCCCTGGGGTCTCCTTCTCTTCCTGCTTCCAGCCCCAGTAGCCTGTCCTATGTCAGGAAGGTCTCCTGGGGCTTCCCAAGGCAGCTGCTGGCAGAGCCTGCCTAGGCTGGTGCCTGGCCCAGGCAGCATCAGTGCCGTGAGCCTCTCCTCTTGCTTGTCTCCCTTGGGCCTCAACATGCTCACACATACTCTCTCTTTCCTCCTTCCTCCCTCCTTCCTTCCCTCCCTCCCTTCTCTCTCTCTCTCTTTCTTTCTTTCTTTCTTTCCTTCTCTTTCTCTCTCTCTCTTTCTTTCTTTCTCTCTTTCCTTCTCTTTCTCCTTCTTTCTTCCTCCCTCCTTCCTTCCCTCCCTCCTTTCTTTCTTTCTCTTTCCCTCCTTTCTTCCTTTCTCTTTC
Organism: Gymnobelideus leadbeateri; assembly: GCA_011680675.1. NCBI lineage: Eukaryota > Metazoa > Chordata > Mammalia > Diprotodontia > Petauridae > Gymnobelideus > Gymnobelideus leadbeateri. Next base: position 5,311 of record WOXC01010460.1, read on the forward strand.
TCTCTCTCTCTCTTTCTTTCCTTCTCTTTCTTTCTTTCTTTCCTTCTCTTTCTCTCTCTCTTTCTTTCCTTCTTTCTCTCTCTCTTTCCTTCTCTTTCTCCTTCTTTCTCTCTCTCTCTTTCTCTACCATTCATAAACTTTATTTTTTTAAATTTAAATACATTTTCTTATATTTCTTCTGTCTTACATTCTATCTAAATGTTCCTCCTAATCTCTCTCCTCCCAGAGAGTCACCCTTTAAAACAAAGAATTTAAGAAGAAGGAAGACATTAAAAATCAATGAGCAAAACTGATCAAACTATCAAAAAAAGCTGATGTCATCAATAGTATTTCAGGTCGATGGACTGTTGCCTCTCTGGGCTGACTTTCATGATTGAAACCTTCAGCATGAGGAGAGGAAAACAGCCTTGATAAGGTGCCTAACAGCCGAGGGAGGGCACAGCTTCTTGCCAGCCCCACCCCCTCATGGCACCAGACTCAGTACAGAGGCTTCCTTCTTCTCCCTGAGTGTTAGTTCCCTGGGCAGGTCTGAGTCAGCAGTTGGGGGGTTGCTAGACTTGGCTAGACTTGGTTGGAAGCTGGGCTTCTCCAGGTGCCAGAGGGGGCTACATGTCTCACTCTGCTGGGCTGGCTCTGGGCACTGAGTCCTCCTGGGTCCCCAGAGCCACTGGTGGCTGCCCAGTTCTCATGGGTCTTTGGCCCAGAAGCCCCTCTCTCCCACCCGAATATCCCTCCTGCTTCCTTCTGACCTGGGGGAAGCCTGTAGGGGCTGAGCATGTCTGGTCTGGTCTTTCCGTGAGAGCATGTGACTTGGTCTGGGCGAAGAAAGCCTGGGCTCAGTGGCCTCCAGATTTGGCTGGGCCTCTCTCCCTGCCCTCCTTGCCCCCCAGACCCTTCTTTCTCCTGTCCTCCCTGACCCCGGGCTCAGGGCTGAATTCTGTATCTGGCTCCTGACTGAGACCATGCCGCCCTGTCTCTTTCTTCTAAGGTACCACGGCAGGACAGGCTCTCCAGGCCTCTCCCCTCTTAGTGAGCCTCCTGGGCAGCCCCATGGCTTGGCCAACATCGTTTTCCAGGGAGAACTGTCTGCTGCTACCTCCTCCCTGACACAGGACACCCACCCAGCAGCAGCCAGTGGGCTGGAGGTACATGGCTGGTGAAGCTGGGCTCGGGGTCCCTTAGAGTGGGAGGGGGCTTAGAAATCATGGCCCCCCCTTGATAGGGAATTGAACCCAGGAGTCCCAGACAGGCCCCCTGCTGCTGGGGTGGGCCTCTCCTCCTCTTGTTTGTGGCTGCCTGTTGTCCCCTGTTAGCCAGCAGGCTCCTTGAGAGTAGAGGCCCCACTTTTTACCAAAGCCCTGGGCAAGGTCACTTCATTTCTGAGATTTTTTTCTCACTGGTGTAGGATGGGGCAAACCTTGGGTTACCAGCCTGGTTGGGCTGTTGTGACGGGGATTTCTGTCCTGCTGAGGAAACTCCCTCCACTGCTGCAGGTGGGGACCCTGCCCAGACGCAGTGAGAAACTTCAGTGACTTGTCCTGCTCCAAAGCACTCCACTGCCCTGTTGTGTCTCAGCAGGACAATAATGATGTTTTCTTTGCAAGGCAGTTGGGTTTAAGTGACTTGCCCAGGTCACAAAGCTAGTAAGTGTCAAGTGTCTGAGACTGAATTTGAATGCAGGTCCTCCTGACTCCAGGGCTGGTGCTCTATTCACTGCACCAGCTAGCCTTCCCTCTCAGCAGGATAATGACAAACTGTAATTCTACAATCATGCTAGTGACAGCAGCTGAGCTCCAAAGACTCCAGGTTTTCAGCTAAATCTCTAACCTTGGGAAGAAGTATCAATACTCAGGTGGATGAAGGAGGTCGGGGGGTCTACAGTGGAGGGCTACAGGGATCTGCTGTCTGACCCAGTTATGTGGCTCAGAAAGAGGCCTCCAGAGGAGCACGTATGATGTTCAGAGAGGATGCCTGGTTGGCGGGATGCACACGCTGGATGGCAGAGTCAGAATCCCCCAAATGACAACCATAGACTGAAAGCTTCGACCTTTGGTCAGGGGCTAAAAAGTTAATAGCTATACGTGTAAATCACTGCCTGAGTCTAAGCCATCAGGAAAGACGGCAAGGTAGCGGTTTTCTAGGGAGTCATCTGGCTGACTGTTGAAGTGGACCCCAAGGTCAATGGCTTTCACTGACAGAGGCTTCCAGGCCAGGGAAGTGAGAGGCCTTCTGTCCTCCTCCCTGGTCCAACCCCATCCAGAGTACTGACAGGGCTGGAGAATGAGGCTATTGAGAAGCTGGAGGTGTCTAGAGAAGGACAGCCAAGCTAGTGACGGCCTCTGGGCCACGGTGTGTTCTCACGTTGGTGGGAGGAATCAGGCACGTTTGGCCTGGAGAGGAGAGGGGGCAGTGAAGGCCAGAGAGCTATATCATCAGTGGGGAGGGCCTAGCCTCGCCCTGCCCACTTCTGGGGCCAGCTCTTCAGGGCAGCTGGGATGACCACTGGCTGGGGGCTCAGGGCCCAGAAGCTTGTTTGGGTCAGTGCTGCCCTGGATTCCTCGATGTCCTTTCTGACTTCTCTCCTGGCCCAGACTCAGCTCCTCACCAGATCTTACTTTTTCTTTTGTTTTGATCATAAGCTTGCCCCAAGCAGCCAATACAAAGAGGCCAGGATCCTTAGGGCAGCACATCTGTCCACACGTGTGCTGTGTTTAATGGGTGTGAGCCCACCAGTTGGGCCCTGCTGGTCTGGGTCCGCATATCCTGCCTGCTCTGCTGTGGTGCTTGGGAGCATTCCACCCTGGCTCTGCCCTTGGCCCTACATCCCCCCCAAGGCTCCCCCCATTATCTTTCTTGTGCTCCCCCACATAAGGGCCCCCCTGAAACAAATGCACATACTTACCCCACATGTGTGCGTGCCTGGCCAAGCCTGAGTCGTGAGCCACCTTCTGCCCTTCTGGGCCCGGAGTTTGGTGGCCCCCCCAGCCTTGACCCTGACTGTGACCTTTCCACTCTCTCTGCTCCCTGGGCCTGGCTCCCTGGAGGTCTGTCTGCAGGGACTAAGCTGCTTTATGGTAGGGGCCCTTGGGAAAAAGGGGGGACTAGGGGTACCTTGGGTGTGGGGTCCCGTGGGGGATGGGCAGACAGGGCTTTGTCTCAGATCATCCCTGGATCCAGGCCAGCAGCCCAAGGTTGAGGGGTGGGGTCTGCCCAGAATAGCCACCTCCTCTCTCCATGGCCTGGCCAGTGATCATCAAGGCCTGGTACCTGGCCCTTGGACTGGGCATAGTCTTCTGGCCTGGGGCATGAGGGCCTGCAGAGCCTGGTCTCACACTCTTTGTCCCGTGAGCTGGCTGGACAAGGGGAGGACCTTGCCAAGTCTCCGGTTACAGGTTGGCCTCCTGGGCTGGGCCTGGTGGTGGGTGTGTCTTAGTGCTGTCGGCAGGAAGGAGAGAGCAGGGGAGGCAGAGAGGGGCAAGAGAAGGGGGGATGTGGAGGAACTAGAGGCAAGGGACACTGGAGACCCCAGGCTGTGGGGCTGGGAAGTGTGGGGACCTCCCTGAGGCACAGAGGCCCCAAGTAACTTCTCTCTGCCTTCGGTGGCCTGCATAAAGTCCTTCCCCTGCTTGGGCCTTAGTCTCTCCATCTGTCCAGTGGGGCTCAGGGGGGGCTTGACTTGATGGTCTCCAAGGACCCAGTGACCCTGACATTTCTGAAGGCAGAGCTAGGGGAGTGCTGAGCCCCAGACTCACCTTTCACTTTGTGCCTCCCCACAGAAAATAAGGGCCCCAGCAGATGCCCTCCTGTCTGAGACTTCAGGGGCTGGTCTGACTGGCTGTTGGCCCAGCATGGAGCCCAGCGTCCAGGGCACTGGGCAGATGGCCTTCCTCAGCAACCTCCTGGCAGCTTATTCCTTCATCACCGGTAGGTGCCCTTTCTCCCTTGTGTCTGGTCTCACTCATGGCATCATGAGGGCATCACAGGACAGCAGGTTTTGGGAGACCAGCTTGGCCTCCAGTGTGGCAAAGGTAAACTCCAGGGTACAGCAGCTGTGGCTTTGCCTTGGTCTTCCTGGAAGGGCTGGGTCCTGAAGCCCACCCAGTGGCTGTCTGTATCTGTCCAGACTGGGATGGAAGTCGCCTCGTGGCTCCTGTTGGTGACTACATGAGGCCTTGGCAGAGCAGGCTTAATGCTTGGCTGCCCCTTTTCTGTGCCAAGCCTGCAGCCTTGTCCTGAGCCCTGCCTTGGTGCCCCTGAGAGTCTGACTGATACAGGCAATGTACCTCTCCAGGGGCTTGGGGACCTGGGGCCCCCTAGCCAGGGGCATGAGGGGCATAGCAGTGCCTGGGATCTGGACTTGTAGGAGTTTACTCAGGGCTTGGGCTGCTGGGGGGAGGGGGCCGACATGGGAAAACTGACCATTCACTCGTGCATCTGTTCATTTCTTCATTCATTCTTGCTTATTTATACATGGACAAGAAGTGGTCTCTACTGGCAGAATGCCACCTCCTGGAGGGCAGGGATGGCTTCATCATCATCTAGCGTGGGGCCAGCCGCTGCTTAATGCATGTGTGGTGTCTGATGAGTTCCTCTGATAGGTATTATGAAGCACCTACTGGTGCCCCACCAGCCGTCTGGTTGTGAGGGCACAGCCTGGGGAAGCTTTAGGGGTGGAGGGAGCCTGGCTGCTCCTCAGTGGGCCTCAGTTTGCCTGCCCCCGTCTGGTTTCCCTCTAACTCCCTGGTGGATCTCCACCATGGGCGCTTGTTCTCTTGGGATGTTTCTGGAGATGCCAGGAGTGTAATTTGGAGGTGTCACTGGCCCCCAGGCCTCCAGACCCCCGGTTCCCAGGCCCCTAGTCTAGGGGCTCTTCCTCACTCAGTCTCTGCCTCCTCAGAATCAGAATTTGGTTTTTTGGCACCCATCACTGACCCTGATGCTGCCCCTAGCCACCTTCCCTCAAATGCTCTCAGGCAGCTTCTGTTTGAATTGTGGCAGACTTTGCCCCCACTGGTCTCCGGGGAACCCAAAAGGGAACAAACCATACTTTATTGAACACACTGAGAATGCAGGTGAATGTGGTGTCCAGGTCGTCCTAAGGAGCTGGGGCTGTGGCCATCTCAGGAGATCATCCCATGGAAGTGGGTTTAGCCTTGTTAGCCTGGACCCCAGACTGACTTGTCCCCAGAGACACAAAGGTTGGGGAACCTCCTTCAGCATAAGAGCTGACCCTGAGTGGGGGGGTGCCAGACCCCCCCCTTTTTTTTTTTTGGAGGGCAATTGGGGTTAAGTGACTTGCCCAAGATCACATGGCTAGTTTTTGTGTTAAGTGTCTGAGGCTGGATTTGAACATGGGCCCTCCTGACTCCAGGGCTGGTGCTCTACTCACTGAGCCACCTAGCTGCCCCCCAGATCCCTTTTCTTGTAGGACTGGAGTCCCACTTCTTGGATTGGGGATCCTTGCTCAGGGTCCACCATTCTAGGTGGTGAGCAGGCACCTTGGGATGGGGTAAGAGGTGAACGTCATCTGCAGGCATCAGCAGGCCCCAGCCCTTGGTGCTGGGGTCCAGGAAGGGTCCCTAGGGGAGCCCGTGTATTTCCTGGCCTCATGCCTTGTGCCATGGCAAGCAGTGCTGGCCCTGGTTACCAGAGGTCACAGAAAAGTTGGTCTCAGAAGGAGCTCAGACATTTGTGTCCAGCTTTCTGCCCACCCCCAGTGATGGGAGCCTAGCAGCCAGGGCCCAACTTCCTCCTCTGCCTGGACCGGATGGTCTCTGAAGTTCCTTCCCACTCAGGCAGTCTGTGATTCTGTCTGGTATCGTGTGCCAGGATGCTGCCCTTCTGTATGTGGGGCCAGTCAGCTTGGCTTAGGAGCAGAGCTGGAGGGCAGGGCTGCAGGACGCTCGCCAGAGCGCTGCATTTCTTTTTATTTAGGAAGGGAAAGAGCTGACAATAGTACTGACTGCTCCGGTAACAGATATTTCCTAGGGAGCTCTTGGGCCACCAGCTGACCAGACCCTGCCCTTAGTCATCAGGGCAGCTTGGGTCACAAGGTGCTGGAGAAGAGAAAAACCTGCAGCCTCATGGGAGGCATGGGAGAGGAGCAAAGATGAGGGACCTTCGCCATGGGGACTGACTGACCCTCCTCTCTAGGACCTTCCTACTATAGTCTGCATGGTGCTCCTGACGGATGGGCAGGTAGACTGGCAGACAGGCAGAGAAACAGACAGACAGACGGACAGACAGACAGACAGACAGATAGATAGATAGATAGATAGATAGATAGATAGATAGATAGATAGATAGATAGACAAGCAGACAGAAAGGCAGATAGACAGAGAGGCAGACAGGCCAGCAGGAAGACAGATAGACAGAAAGACAAGCAATCAGACAGAGAGGTAGACAGAGAGACAAACAAGAAGACAGGCAGATAGACAGGCAGACAGACAGGAAGACAGGCAATCAGACAGAGAGGTAGACAGACAAAGCAGGGAGACAGACAGGCAGGCAGATAGGCAACCAGCAGATAGACAGGGAGACAGGCAGGAAGACAGGCAGATAGACAGGCAGATAGACAGGTAGACACAGACAGGAAGACAGGCAGGAAGATAGGCAGATAGATAGGTAGACACAGACAGGAAGATGGGCAGGCAGGCAGATAGGTAGGCAGGCAGACAGACAGAAATGCAGATAGACAGGTAGTCAGACAGACCAGAAGGCACACAGACAGACAGACAGAAAGACAGGCAATCAGACAGACAGGAAGACAGGCAGGAAAACAGGCAGACAGGCAGGCAGTCAGGGAGACAGGCAGACAGGAAGATAGGCAGATAGACAAGCATACAGGCAGATAGACAAGTAGACAGACGGGCAGGCAGGCAGACAGGTAAGCAGGCAGACAGATAGACAGATAAGTAGACAGACAGACAGACAGAAAGGCAGATAGGCAGGAAGACAGGCAGGCAGATAGACAGACAGGTAGACAGACAGAAAGGCAGACAGGCAATCAGACAGACAGACAGGTAGACAGAGACAGACAGGTAGAGACAAACAGGGAGACAGGCAGACAGACAGGGAGACAGGCAGGAAGACAGGCAGGAAGACGGGCAGATGGGCAGGAAGACAGACAGGCAGGCAGACAATCAGGTAGACAGAGAGGCAGACAGGAAGACAGGCAGATAGACAGACATGTAGACAGACAGACAGTAAGATAGGCAGGCAGGCAGACAGGTAGGCAGACAGGCTAGCAGGCAGACAGACAGACAGGTAGGCAGAGAAACAGACAAGAAGACAGGCAGATAGACAAGAAGACAGGCAGACAGGAAGGCAGGTGGATAGTCACACAGGGAGACAGATAGGTAGGCAGACAGACAAACAGACAGGGAAACCTGGCATCAATCTTCACAGCCCTCCTGGCCCCTGATGTGAGAAGGTGAGCTTGTCATAGCTTGGGGTGACTGCAGGGCCAGAGCTAGTGCAGGGGTGGGCCCTGGGCACCTCTGTGTGCCAGGCTGCTACTGTTTAAGCTTTTCAACAGGGTCTGAATAACAGGCTGGAGAGCAGCACCAAGGCAGCATAAGGGAGAACTACAGTGAGGGATGGCAGAGGGTCTACTTGGTCTGGAGCTGAATCAAACAGGGTCAGTTTCATCCCATTCCATTCAATAAGCATTGCTTAAGCACCTCCTATGAGCTCAGCAACATGCTTGCTTCTGGGGGTACAAGGACAATAACACAAACCTGCTCCTGTCCCCAAGGCAAGGCCAAGGGACAGACTACAGGTAAATAGAATCAGTCTTAGAGGAAAGAGGGAGGGAGCACTGAGAGCTAGGCAGTCAGGGAAGGCTTCCTGTAGGAGGTGCTGCCCAAGTTGACCTTGAGGAATTAAAGAACCCTAAGAGGAAGAGGGACAAGAAGGGAGTACATTCCAGCCCTGGCGTCTGGTGTGTGGGACAGGAAGAAGACCAGCTGGGTTGAAGCACATGATGCATGAAGGTCACTCAACAGGAGCTTGTATTTTGTCATGGAGATGGTAGGGAGCCATTGAACCTTCTTAGACAGGGCACTTCCTTAGGAAGTGGTGTGAAGGATAGATGGGTGAGGGAGAGCTAGAATGGGGAGACAATTATGAGAATAGTCTGGCTGGGAGGGAGGAGGGGCTGAAGTCAGGCATTGGCTATGGGAGTGGAGACAAGGGGGTAGAGATATGGTGGAGGTTGGATTGACAAGATATACAACTGGCTGTATTGGAAGAGTAACTTCCTTGGGCTATTGGAAAGGTGATGAGGTCCTGAAAAGGAAGATGGGAGGCTGTGGGAAAGATTGTTTGGGATGCTGATAGAGAATTAGCCAGAGCCTGAAATGAAATAGGGATTGATGCAGTCTTAATGCCTGAGTCACAATGACAAGATTTCCAAGATGGCAGAGTCATGACTAGGGAGCAGATTGTCTGAGAAGGATGGGTTCAGGGCTTTACAATTTCACTCTGAGTCAGTGGTGGGGTCCCCAATACCCCAGGGGCTCTGGAATCTCATCGATTCAACAGCACAAACCTGCTTTCCTATCCTTTGGGACTCTTGTCTATGTTCTTCCAAAAGCCCTCCATAGGAACTCCATCCTGCAGACTAATCACCTCCTTCTTCATATACCTTGTCTTTCCATCCTTCAGCATCCACATAATTGAATCTGACCCTCTGAGGGTCCAAGTGGACCACTATCTTTGAGGAAGAAGAGTTTGTTCCAATTATATTTGCAAGTTTTCTCTATTTTCTTCTGTTTTGAGGTCTCCCATTTTTGTTCTTCAATGTCTTCTCTTTGCTTATATCTTGCCAAGCTTTCTTTAAATGGGGTTTACTTTCTCCTACTTCTCTGTGCTTTAAGAGATTCCCAAAGATCCATATCCTTCTTTGCAAGATTTTACAGATGAGTTTATAGTCTAACCTGGTGTTGCTTTAGGCCTCCCTCTCTGTCATTAAACCAGATGTTTGCTGAATCTCATCCTTTCTGGGGTCCTTTAGTCGCCTTGCTGTGGTGATCCATTGATGATTATTTTTTTTTTTAACTTCTGGTTTACATCATTCATTTCTACCAGATATTGAGTTATAATTTTTCCCCATTTTTTCCCTACCCACCACCCCAGAATAGCAGTCCCACTAGATATCCCCTCATCCAATCTGCTCTCTCCCATATCTTCTCCCATACCCCCTTCAACTTTGCCATTAGGGCAAGGTGAATCTCTGAGTCCCAATGCCTGAACATCTTATCTCCCAATTACATGCAAAATAGTATTAATAATAGTATTTATATACATTTGAAACATTTAATTTTAAGACTTCGAATTTCAGATCCATTCCCTTCCTCCCTTGTCACCCACTCCCTCTGGGAAGATAAGCAATTCAGTATGTGTTGTACATGTATAGCTATGCAGAACATTACCATAGTAAATATATTGTAAACGACTGCTTATATTTCCCTCCCACCCATCCCACCCCCCAACCTGGTCCATTCCCTACTTTGATCCTGTCCCTCTTTGAAAGTGGGTACTTCCAACCTCCCCTCCCCCTAGAATACTCTTCCCTCCATCATCCCCCCTCTCATCCCCCTTCCCCCTACTCTCCTGCAGGGTGAGATATTCCATTTAGTATGTATGTGATTCTCTCCTTGAGCCAAATTCAATGAGAATAGGGTTTTGGCTTTTTGCCTTTCTGTTCTTTCCCTCCCCTGCAACTACTTCCCCTTGCTTCTTCTACATGAGATAGTTTACCCTACCCTGTCTCTCCCCATCTCCTCTTGTCACTTTCCTCTCTCACCTCTTAACTTCACTCCTTAAGTATCATCCCTTCCCACCAAATTCAACCTCTATCCATGTGCCCTCTATCCATGTATACCTGTAAACATATATACACGCATTCACATATGCATTCATATGTCCATATACCCTTCTTCAATTATTTTCATAACGAGAAAGGTTTCATCAGACACAGTTATTGTTTTTCCATGTAGGAATGTAAATAGTTCAACTTTCATAAGTTTCTTTTGATTTCTTTTCCCTGATTACCTTCTCAAGCATCTCTTGCTTCTTGTGTATGAATGTCAAATTTTCTATTCAACTCTGGTTTTTTCCTCAAGAATGCTTGAAAGTCCTCTATTCCACTGAATGACCATATTTTCCCCTGAAACAAGATACTCAGTTTTGCTGGGTAGGTGACCTTGGCTTCAATCCCAGCTCTTTTGCCCTCTGGAATATCATATTCCATGCCCTTCAATCCCTCAGTGTAGAAGCTGCCAGGTCCTGGGATATTCTGATTGTGTTTCCACAATATTGAAATTGTTTCTTCCTGGATGCTTGTAGTATTTTCTCCTTGATCTGGTGATTCTGGAACCTGGCTATAATATTCCTGGGAGTTTTCTTTTGGGGATCTTTTTCAGGAGGTGATCTGTGGATTCTTTCAACCTCTATTTTGCCCTCTGGGTCTAAAACATCAGGGCAATTTTCCTTGAGAATTTCTTGAAGGATGATTTCCAGGTTCTTTCTTTGATCATGGTTTTCAGGTAGTCCAATAATTTTTAAATTATCTCTCCTGGATCTATTTTCCAGGTCAGTGGTTTTTCCCATGAGATATTTCACATTGCCTTCTAATCTTTCATTTGTTTGGATCTGCTTAACAGCATCTTGATTTCTCATAAAGTCATTAGCTTCCATTTGCTCCAGTCTAACTCTGAAGGAATGAATCTCCTCAGTGAACTTTTGAGATTCTTTTTCCATCTGGCAAAGTCGGCTTTTTAAGGCATTCTTCTCCTCATTGCCTTTTTGGGCCTCTTTTGCCATTTGAGTTAGTCTATTTTTTAAGGTATTGTTTTCCTCAGTCAGGCTGTTGACTGTCATTTCATACTTTTCTTGCATCTTTCTCATTTCTCTTCCCAATTTCCCCCCACTTCTCTTATCTGCTTCTTAAGGTCCTCTATGGCCTGTAGCCAGCTTGTATTTTCATTTGGGGCTTTTGGTGCAGGATTTCTGACCTCACAGTCCTCCTCCTGTTTCATGCTTTGATCCTCTTTGCCCCCAAAATAGGAGTCTAAAGTTGCATTTTTCTGTTTATTTTGTTTCCTTTGCCTTGACATGTTGCCACTTAATTACTTGACTTTTGGGCTTGTTGCCACAGTAGGACTCTGCCACCAGACAGGAGAGCTTCTTTCCCAAACATGGGGTCTTCACCAACTTCCGGAGGTTGGATGGCCTCTGTAAAGCCTCCACCTGCCTGGCAAATGGGATACCCACCCCAGACCTCCCCCCAAGGCCACAATCCAGATCCAAGTAGGTTAAAGCAAGAGTGATTAATCCCTAGACTGATTGCTGGATCTCTCTACAGTTCGCAGACCAGGAGTTGGAGCTGCCACTGACGCTGCAAAATGGCTTCTGTGCTGTGTTTCTTCAGCAGCTTTTCGCCCCCAGGGAAGGAAGCCGACGTGTTCCCCAAATACTGGTCCCAAAGTCCATAGCGCACTAACCTCTCACTTTGTCCTAGGCATATCTGTGCTGATAATTCTGGAATCACTAAAGCTGCTGGTGTTCTGGGATCCCTCCAGCCGGCTGCTGGCCTGGCAGCACTGGGGCTAAAACTGCAGCTCATGCAGAGAGCTGCGCTGGCTGCTCCCTGCAGGGCTGCTGGGCTGTTCTCAGAAGGAGGTTAGCTTCTCTGTGTCATTCTGTGGGTGCTGGGGCTCCAGAAGTTGTTCAGATTCCCCTTTTACATTGTTTGGAGGTGGTGTGGGTCAGAGTACCTTGGAAGTGCTGTTTCTACTTTGCCATCTTGGCTCAGCCCCTCCCCCCCCCCATTGATGGTTATTGAACCTCTAGATGAAATCACATTTGGCATCGATGTTGTGGGTCCTTTCTATTTTGGGTTCCCAGTAGTTCAGGGTTATGTCATTTCATTTTCACACCATCTCATTTTCTTATTATTATTCATTCTTTTTTAAAAAAATAATTAAACTCTTAGTAAGTACTCTGATGGCTCAGGTGTGATCCAACTGGGCTGCATTCAGAGAGGCCCAGGGCTCAGGAAGGAGGTGAGAGTCCCTCCATTGTCTGACTTGTTCAGACCATGCCTTGAGCACTTGTTTGGGTCTGGGCACCAAGGCTTAAGAAGGACGTTGATAAGTGGCAGAATGGCCACCAGGATGGGGAAGGCTCTTGAGCCAAGTTATATAGAAGTGGAAGTATTTAGTCGGGGGAAGGAAGACATGGGGAGCATGAGGAATGAAAGAAAAAGCATTGACTAAGTGCTCCCCATGGATCAGAAACTGCTACATTCTGGGGATCCAGGTACAAAAGCAAGACCTTCCCTGCCCTCATGGAGCCTACATTTTCATCTGGAAAGACAGCTCTTATGGGGGAGTGGCAAGGAAGGGAGTTTGTGACTGGCATTTACAAGTATGGGGAAGCATCATCTCCAGAAGCAGTGGGCAGCCTGGTCAGGAGTCTGGACCCCCCCAGGTGGGATGGGGCTGCTCAGGTATCTGAGAGGGTGTTCTGTGAAAGGGTCAGACTTGTTCTCTTTGGAGAAGAGGCAGATTCAGATTCCAAGTCAGGAACACCTGCCCAACCATGAGAGCTGTCCCAGGGTGGAGGGTGCTGAAGTACACTGGACATTTTTGAACTTGTCTGCCATCTTGTGTAGGGGCTTCTTGGTGAGACACAGGTTGGATATAATGGCGGGGTGGGGGGGCCAGGGGGGTGGGGAGGGTGGCAGGCACCTTCCTGACTCTGAGGTCCTTGGTTCTGTGAATAGGGCCCTGTGTCTAACACACCAGTTGATGGCTTCTCCCATCAGGCCAGCCCCAGCTGGGCCCACCATGATGGGTGCAGAGAGCCCTCTAGTGGAGAGACTGAGCCAGGAACCATGAAAGTCCATTGGCTCCTGAGGTGGGGAGGGTTGGGGGGCAGTGGGGGGAGGGGGGTGGATTACTTTGGATTGTGCTCACGGGGAGCCCTGCGTTGGCCCTGAATCCACCCAGGCCTGGACATCAGTCCCTTGGCCAGGGCTCCCTTCCACAGCATTAAGCCTCTGAATTGCTGACCAAGCTGTGTTTGGGGATACCCAAGGAGGACCAGAGCCCTTGAGCTGGAAGGGACTCCGAGGCTGACCTACTTTCTGGAAGGGGAAGCTAAGGCAGGACAGTGAGGGGGAAGGACTGGCCCATGGGCCTTCTGTTCTACAGGACTAGCTCCCCAAGAGGTAGATGCCAGGCTCTGCCATTGGCCCTCAGAGGCTGCTGGGGCTACTTAAAGTCAGTGGTGGGGTGCTGGGTCCTGAGCCACCCATGCCACATGCAGCCTGTCCTCCCAGTGAGGCCCACCCTTATCTGGAGTCAGGCATCCTGACTACCTGGCTCTGAGTGCTCTTCTTAGGACCTCACTGAGCCTCAGTTTCCACATCTGTAAATGGGAGTTGGTGCTGCTTGTCCATGTCACTGCTCTCTCTGTTTTGTGTCCTTGCAAGCTTTCCTTTGTTCGAGGCCATGATTGATCACTGGACTGCACATAAGAGTATTTCAGGTGTTGCACAGGGCACAGAGCGGTTAGGGGACTGGCCCAGGGTCACACAGCCCAGTGGGGAAAGGGTTAAAGACAGACCTACCCCTCAGTTTTCCTGAATCCAGGCTATGGATGCAGACTCCCTCTTGTCCTTCTTAACTCCCTGAAACCCTTCACACTTCAGGTAAAAATATCTCCTCTGATGTCCTCAGATGCAGAGTGCCACCTTGGAGTCCTCCCCCCAAATTCCCTGAAAATGACCCCGTAGGTATTTCATCAATCTTTGCTCTCTGTTTGCATGGGCAGACCCCCGGAAAGGGCACCGACAGGAGAAGGAAGAGGGAGGTGGTCAATGTGTCTGGGCCCACTGGCTGGGCCTTCTTGCAGGCTCTGCCACACTGGCTCTCGGCTTTGGAACAGGCCTCTGTTCTCCCAAGACTTGGTGCCTGGAGAACCCCTCCAGCCCAGCCTTCTTCCTGAGCCTAGTTGTTGCTGCTGTCCTTTCTGGGAGTGTCAGCTGGCCCAAAGGCTTGGCTCTCCTGTGGTAAGCAAGGTCTGGGACCTGACTGTGGATGCCGACTATCTCTCTACGGTTTAAATATCTGGGAGATGAGTGAACGGGCTTAGCAGGAAGGCTGGAAACCCATTCCTGTTAGCCTGAGGAGCCTCTGGACCAGTCACTATTCTGGGGGGAGGCACATTCAGACAAGGAGGCGGTTCTGTGGCCTGTCTGGGGACTTCTACGTTGGGCTAGGAGCCATCCATCCTAGGGCAATATTCTTTTTTTTTTTCTAAAGCAATTGGGGTTAAGTAACTTGCTCAAGGTTACACGGCTAGTCATTATTTATGTGTGGGTGCTCATTTTCTGAGGCCGGATTCGATCTCGGGTCATCCCAACTCCGAGGCCGGCGCTCTTACTCACTGCGCCACCTAGCCGCCCGGGCAATATTCTTATGCCTGGCATTTGACGATTTGGAGCTTTGTTTAGGATTTAGCTCCCTTGAATCAAAAGTCCTCTTGGCTAAGCTCAGGGAAAGAGGTGCGGCTCACTAGCCAGGGGGAGGGGCCTAGGACTGAGAGATTCACAGAAAGCGCTGTTCCCTTTTCTTTGGGGCTCATCAGGGAAACTCCAGTGAGGCAGAAAGTTCAGAAAGAGGGTTCAAGGGGTAGGACTGCGGAACATGACCCTGTAGATGTGCCCTTCTTGTTAGAGCCCAGGGACATGTGAGTGGGGAGGTGGGGAGCCAGAAGCCCAGGAGGAGGGCAGAAGGCAGTCAGGGTGCCCTGCCATCAGCAGCCCTTTGCTCTGGTTCCCTCCCTCTCCCATCTCACCAGAGGTCCATTATATAAAGCCAGACCGAGGCCAAGCTGGCCCTGAGCCTCCCTGCCCAGGAAGCCTTGGCCCAGGGGCTTGGTGGGGGAAACTCTGGCCAGAGCCAGGCTCACTGGAGTCAGGTGGTCCTTGGGGCCGTAGCAGCGTGATGCTGGGAGGCTGGAGACAGGAGTTCTAACCCTACTCAGGAGGAGCTTACATTCTAATGGGAGAAACAAGGACACATTTAAGTATATATAAGGAGAATGAAGACAGACAGATACAAAGTAACTTCATACTAGGTCTTGAGGAGCAGGGACTGGGGAAGGGGGCTGGAGGAGAAGGCAGAAGGGAAGCGGTGGGGACTGCCCCCGAGCGCCTGTGTCATCTGGGTGTGACCCAGGTGCAGTCTCTGCCCTCTGACGCCCTCTCCTCCTCTTACAGAGCACCCGGAACGGGCTGCCCTGTGCTTCGTGTCCGGCGTGTGCGTGGGGCTGTTGCTCACTCTGGCCGCCCTGGTGCTGACAATGTCCTGCCGAGCGGACTGTCAGCAGCCCCACGGAAAGAAGGGCCTGGCGGGGCGTCAGAGCCGCAGCAGCGACCTCAGCGCCAGCGCCAGCGCCAGCGACAGCGATGAGGACAGCGGCGGCGGCTGCTCAGGTTCCTCCGACGGGTCCACACGCAGGCCCTGGGTCTTCGAGCGCCCGCCCCACAGGAACGTGTTCACGTCGGCTGAGGAGCTGGAGCGGGCGCAGCGGCTGGAGGAGAGAGAGCGCATTATCCGAGAGATCTGGCTGAACGGGCAGCCCGACGGCCCGGCCCCCGCCCCTGCCACCCGTAGCCTGAACCGCTACTACTGAGGGCAGGGCCCGGATGGGGCCACGAGAGGAGAGGCTAGGCCTGGAGGGGGAGAAGAGGTGGGGGGCGGGGCAGCGCATCATCCTCGACATTCCGCTGAACTGGTGGACCGACTGATCGTCTCCGGCCCCTTCCCAACAGCTTGCAGCCCTAACAGCCACTACTGAGCGGCGGGCAGGGGCCCGTGCGCCCCAAAGACCCAGCCTGAACCTTGGCCTCAGTCCCACGCCCTAACCCGGACCTGACAGTTACCAACCACCCTGCAGTGCAGGGACCTCCTGTCTTGGTAGCCGCCCACTACTCTCCTGGAGGTGGCCAGCGCAGGGTTCTTCCCCGACTGTCCCCTCCTCTGAGCGAGCCCCTAGGCAAAGGGGCCGGAGAAGGGTCTGGTCGTCCTCGTCGTCTTCCTCTTCTTTCTTCTACTCCTTCACTCTCCCCAACTTCAGGATAAGCTGGATTAGGTGGGGTGAGGGGTCCTGGCTTCAGGTCTCTCCTCCCCTCCTCCCCGCTCCAGCCAGTGCTCTGCTTTGCCCAGTCAGGGTGATGGGCAGGCATCTAAGGTAGACGTCACCCAGCCCTGGGTCCCTGGAAGCCCTCGCAATGAAAGGCCTGCCCTAGTCAGAGAAGACTGCCCAAGAGCCGCCTACTGGGGAGCCCCTGGGGCTCTGGAGTCGGGTAATCTTAGGGGTCTCCCCAGGGATTGCTGTCTGTGAGATGGATGGGTGGGCTCCGAGCGTGGGGAACCCTACGGTAAACCCTCTCAGGAAGGCTTCTTTCTCAGGACCCAGAGATGCACCCTCCCCTCAATCCCGGGGTTCCTTCAGCTCTGTGACTTTGGCCTTAGGTATGGAGGCTTCCTGTGAGGGGTTGTTTCTCTCTTCTGAAGGGGCTAAATGGTCCACTGAATGGTAAGGAACTCCGAGAAAGTCCCAGTTCTGTTAAATGTAAGTGTGTGTGTGTGTGTGTGTGTGTGAGAGAGAGAGAGAGAGAGAGAGAGAGAGAGACAGACAGACAGACAGACAGACAGACGAGGGGGAGACCATCTGTGAATGCAAACATTTGAGGGTGGCCTGGGTCAGTCGGTCAGCCTCTGTGCCTTAGTCTTGGTCAGACAATGGTCTTCCCATGAATACAAATGCACACTGTTTTATATATTTTATTAAAAAAAAAAAAAAAGAACCAGCCAAGAAAAGCTTTGTCATTATCTGAAGGATCTGAGGGCTGTGGACTGGAAACAGTGATCTGATCTCTTTTTCTCCTCCCTTCCCCAAGGGGGTTAGAGCAGAACCAGAGAAATGCCCCTAGGGAAAGAGACCTCTCTCCTTCCCTCAGCAAGATGGATGAACTGCTGCACTGAAGTGAGCCCAGGCTAAAGGCTCTGGCTGAAAGTCTCTCCCTGGGCCAGGAATGTTCCTCCTCCTCCCCCTCGGTCACCTCTGGCTGTTCCTCAGGTTCATCTTCCTCTCCCGCCTTGTCTCCTCCCCTTCCTCCCTTTCCTCTTGCCTTCTTTTCCCCCTTTCCTTTTCTGTTCTTCCTCCTCCTCCTGTACCTCCTCTTTCAAGCAACCCCCTAAATTTCCATCAGCACCTTCTCCTCCTGCCTTCCCAATGACATTTCTGTCCAAACCAGCAGAGTCATTAAGCACCTGTGTGCAGGACCCTGTGCTCAGTCTTGGAACTCCAAAGCCCTCAGGGAGCTTCCAGTTCAGTGGAGAGATCAGACACTTAACACTGATTCCTAGGACACCAAGTAGAATGGGATTGTATGTGGGAGGGGTCAGTGCTCAGAGATTCCTGGATAGAAGGATCTCTTATTCTGAGGGAAGCAGGGAAGTATCCTGGTGTCCAGAATGAGGGATGATTTGACAGCCCCTGTTCCGCTGGACCGGCCCAGGGAGGGAAGTGGCTTCTCTCTCTGATTTTCCAAGGGCATTTTGTCTGATCTCTCCTTTGCCTCTGCTCTGCCTTATGTTGCCGATAGAATGCAAGCTCCTTGAGGCCCAACACTGTGTCATTTTGTCTTTCTATCCCCCATGTCTTGCACAGAGTAGCTGCCTAATAAATCATGGCTGCATTGTAATTGTATTGAGTTCAGAAATCCTCAGAAATCTCGTGCTCAGTCTAGAATATCACATTTGAAGCCGGACAAGCTAGAGTGAAGAGTATGTAGTGCCCAGTTCTCTCCTCCCTTAAGGGCTCCTACAAACTACTCTGCATCTGAGAGGTCAGGATCCACTCAACCTGCAGCCCAGGACCCCCCAGGGGTGTGTTTGAATATACTCAACCAAGCAAAAGACATTTTATCAAAGAGCAAACCAAACAGTGATCACAAAAGGCTGCCATTCACCCAGGGGAGACCTCTCCTACCACCATTGACAGAAGGGCATCTGAGTAGGGGGCATGGACTGCCAGGACCCCTGGGGGAAGGCACACATACAGAATGTGCACGTGTGTGCCTTGGCCACCTCACCTCTTTGATACAGAAGAGCATCCTCTGGGGACGTCGTTGGATGAGCACCTTCTTCTCCGAGTTCTGCTAGGCTGTTGCTCTGGTCTCTGCTCCCTGTAGCTCTGAGCCTAGCCTCTTGGCTGCCATCAGCCAAGGTGTACATCACACCTCCTCACAGAGGTGTGGTCTTGCCAGATATTTGGTGTATAGCTCAAAGACTGCCCTTAGCCTTTTGGTGGTGCAGACCCAGCCATCCAGAGAGCCAAGACCTTAGGCATTTTAGAGCCCGTCTTCTCAATGCTTTGTCTTCTCTGCTGCCCTTCCAGCCTTTCAGTCTGACTCTTTTCTGACTAGTCAGAAGCCTCCTTTCAATTTCTATCATCACCTGATTCCTCCTCCTTCGAAACATCTGATGCAGGAGCAGCCCCAGCAAATCTTCCCTAGGGACTCTGCTTAGCCAAACTGCACAGGAACCCGTTGCAGTTCTGGTTAGGAGACCCCCTGATAACCTCCCATCCAAACCCTAGTGTTCCATGTAAATTTGAAGGCTGAGGGGGAAGAGGGCCTGAGCTGGGCCCCAGATGCTCCTCCAAATGCACCTCAATCCAACCGAATCAACATTTATTAAGTGCCTACTATGTGCTTTGGAAAGCAGAGCATGGAGAAGTGAATGAAAGCTGCAGAAGTAGAGTTAGACAGTTAGTCAGGAAAAGGTTGCTCACAAGCAGAACTGTCCAAAAACAGCACCAGCTACTGACCAATCGGGACCCATTTCTCAGGTCTGATTTGGAAAAGATGGTAGCCTTGGAGATCCCCAGATGGCTAGACTTTTTTGATATTGTGCAGAAATTGTTTGTTGCAGATTCTTTTGAATGGGGACTATATTAAATCACAGCTTCCCCCCTCCTCCTTGTTTAGACTATCATTCTCTTGTGAAGAAGGAAGGGTTGGATTGTTAGGGGTATATCTATCTGTCTGCCTATCTGTCTGTCTATCTATCTGTGTGTCTATCTATCTATCTATCCACTCATCCATCCATATATCTATGTATCTATCTATCCATCCATCTGTCTACCTTTATCTGTCTGTCTATTTTTTTAAAGCACAGAGACTTAAATCTTAAGTTTCACATTCTCTTCCACCTTTCCCATCTCCACCCAATGAGAAGGCAAGAAAAACAAGCCTATTGAAATAGCTAGTCATGCAAAACAGATTTCTGCACCAGCCACATTCCCTGCCTCCCCTCCTCCCCCACAAAGAAAAGCAAGAAAAAGGAAGGAGGAGAAAGGGTGCCTCTGTCCACCTCCTGAGTCTGTCCCTCCTCTGGCCGGTGGCAGCGTGTTTGTCTGTGAGCCCTTTGGGGTCCTTGTTGGCCACTGTGCTGACCAGTTCCTGAGTTCCAAAGTTGATGTTCTTTCCAGTGTTGCTGTAACCATGCAGATCATTCTCCTGGTTCTGTTTGCTTCGTTTTTCGTCGGTTTCCTCAGTTCACACATCTCTGAGACGGTGGCTTTCCATGACATTGATGAACCAGGATTTATTCAGCCATGTCAAATTGATGAGCTTACCCTAGTGTCCAATTTTTTGCCACCACAGAAAGAGCTGCTACAATGTATTTGTACATATAGTATGTCCTTTTCCCCTTTTGTGGGTCTCCTTGGGGCACAGACCTTTGGGGCTACCTTTTGTCAGCCAAGAAATGAAGGTTTTGTTGGCAAATGTCTCCTGCCTTCTAGGACTCCCTGGGAAGGTACCTCCAGGACAGGTGGTCCCAAGCAGACCTGGTGGACAACCAGCTGGAGCCCCAGGGGAGTGTGTGCTGCCCAGAAAGCCCTAAGATGTGAAGCCAAAAGGTTTTTGCCCTAAGCTTTCAGAAAAAAGGAAAAACAAACCTCCTGAAATGTGTTGGGTGATAATATGTTTGCTCTGGCCCCAGGCACTACTGGGACCAACCAGTCCTTGATGTGAGAGGCCATTCAGCCGGGTTTAATCAGAAGTTAGCCGAGCTACTTTGGCTGACTCCAGCCCCAGCCTTGTGTCCTCAACCTGTAGGGAGAAGGAGAAGTGATGGGGAATGCCGCCAAAGGCAGAGTCGCTAGAGAGGACAGGGCAGACCTTTTCCTTTGCACCCTTGCCCCCATGACCCTGATGACTATGGAAGAAATCTTCTAGACTCTTGGCCTTCATGAGAATCACTTGTCTTCCTACCTCTTCTAGCCATTTTTTGGTTAGAAATGACTGGTCTAACCCGGACTTTTCAAGCCTCCTGACTCACCTGGCTTGGCACCTTGCTGGGGTTGGGGTAGGTTTGGCTGGTCTCCCTGGGCTGGTTTTGCCCAGCTCACTGAAGGGGAGGCAGCCTTAGCTTCCTGTTTTCACCAGGAAGGCCCCTAGCACTTGCTGTGCTGGAGGAGGGGCCTGGCCTGTCCTTCCCTTGCTGGTCTGTGGTTGGCAAGGAGCTGCCTAGACCACCCACAAATCAGAAACAGGCTGTGACCCTGAAGTTGTTGGGAGATCAGGAGGCATCTTCCCCTGGAAACCGCAGCGAGGCCCCAGGCTAGCCCACACAGGCCAGTAATGCCTTCCAAGGCTGAGCCCTCCTGTCTGGAGGCCCCACCCCCTTCCATGCCCATCTGTAAGCTGGGGGCTTTGCACAAAGGAGGGGACTCTAGCATTGTTGGTGACCTTGACGTGAGACTGACCCCTGATGAAGAGAGGAAGAAAGGAGGGAGGAGAGCTCTGGCCCTGGCTGATGGAGCAGAAAGGGGGCTGGGGCCTCTGATTACCCAGGGTGGCTTGCCTGTTTATGCTAGGGGTGCTGCCTGCCTTGGGCTGTGAGGCTGAGGCCCATTTAAGTCTTCTGGGCCCCTACCCTGGAGGCCCATTGGGGTTTGGAGGGAAGGGCCTCCAGACAGTGCAGATGGTCAGGTCTGTAGTGTCACCGGCCAGGATTTGGCACCACTGGGGCTTCCAGAAGTCTTGGAAGTCCTCCACTCTTGTCATCATGCCTGCCTTTGCCTGGCAATGCCCTCCCCTGCTTTGGCCCCCATCTCACTCCACAAGAAGACTGCCCCCTCCCCCAGAGTTCTCCACAGGCTCAGATGCCATTCCCCAAGCCACCAAAGCTCTGCACCTGGCCTTGGCCCATGCTTGGGCCCATCCCCTCATGCCTCCCTCAAGGCTCACTAGGCCCTTCCCCATGGCCCCTCATGGGTGACTCCAATGACTTTGTGCCTGGGGCCACCAATATCCTCTGCCACCTTGGTGTACCCTCTGCAGAGTGTCACAAGGGACTGCTTGGGGGGCTGCCCTTCCCCCCTGTAGTTCCAAGGACAGTTGCTTGGGGCTTAGTCGGCACACTTGATCAATGGATTGATAAATGGATCCCCAAACAATCATTAAGCCCTCCTACTGCCAAGCACCACACTGAGTCCTGAGGATATACAAGCACCAGGGATGTCCCTGCCCTCAAGGCGCTTCCATTTGGCTGGGCTAGGTCCCATAAACACAAAGACAGGGCATGTACTCAAATAAGTCCACAAAGATTTTTAAAACTTATTTTCAAGCAATAGCGGCAGTTTTCTCCTCCTCCAACTTCTCCCCTCCCTACAGGAGAAAAAGAGAAGACAGAGCAAAGCTTTGTAAAAAACTTGCCTGCTCCAGCAGAACCAGTCCCAGGCGGCCACATCCAAAGTGTGTGTGTGGCTCACTGTGCAAGTCTGTCTCTCAGTTGGGAGCTGGGCTGGACATCCTTCTTTGGGGGTGCTCTGGAGTCCAGTACAGGGGCCTGTGAGGGAGGGGTGCCACTATCACTGGGGGATCAGAAAGGGCTTGAAAGTGGGTGGAATTTGAGGTGAGTTTTGCAGAGTTGCAGAGGTGAGGAGGGAGGGGGTCCCAGGTGGGAGGCACAGCCAGGATAAGGGCATGGAGGCCAGTTAGGTCAGGATGCAGGATGCAGAGGGGCAGTCATGTGCAGACAGCCTGGAATGGTTGGCTAGAGTCTGATTGTAAAGGGGCCCCAGGGCCCTAAGTAGGAAGATTCACTTAGCAGTTGGCTGGAGGATGGAGCCAGGGCATGAGTGGGGAGGCTGGTGGCTGCCCCAGGTATCAGAGGAGAGAAGGGATGGAGTGGGGGGAAGCGTAAGGGCTGAGGGGACCTTCAGACCTGGTGCTTCCTCTGCCAGAAGTAGGGTCCCCGTTCAGAGGGGAGAGAGGGCTGGGGAGGAAGGGCAATGAGTTCTCTTTTGGGCAGTTAAGCGTGAGGTGCCTTGTAGGCAAAGCCGTCCAGTGCACACAACCAGAGCTTGCCCAATTGGAGTGGGTCCTGGCAGGCAGCTCCTGGCTGGAGGGCAGGGCAGGGCAGTTTCCTGCTGGTGGTGTTGGCCAGATAGAGTGGCAGGAGCCCCGGGTCTGGCTGTAGCTGCATCCGTGCTTTAGAATCACAGAAATGGAGGGTTGGCATCAGGTCCACTCTCCACAGGGGCAGCAAGGTGGTGCAGTGGATAGAACCAAGAAGACCTGAATTCAAATCTGGCTTCAGATACTTCCTAGCTGTATGATCCTGGGCAAGCCACTTCACCCTGCTTGCCTGCTTTGCTCATCTGTAAAGTGAGCTGGTGAAGGATGCAGCAAACTCTTCCACTGTCTTTGCCAAGAAAACCCCAAATGGGGGCACCGAGAGTCAGACGCGCCTGGAATGACTGAACAATGGCCACCCTTGACATGGACAAGCACCCCATCTGTACTGGAGCCAGGTGAGTGTCTCTGGAAGGGCAGGCCCTGCCTCCTAAGGAAGCCTGCCCCTCTAGGGGACAAGCCCTTCACCAACCATCCTGGCTGCTGTGGTCACAGACATAGGCTCAGTGGATGAAGAGAGGCCTCAGGATTATCTGAGAGCCGTGTCTCATGGCAAAGGGCAGATACAGGAGCTACGGGGGCAAGGCTGGCATCTATGTAAAGAGGCCAGGCATGATCCATGGCCTTTGTCCCCACCTAGGCCCCTGCGACTGACTTGTGCTCTCCCTCATTAGACTGGGAGCTCCGGGAGGATGGGGTCTGTTTTGGCCTAACTTGGCATTCCCAGAGCTTAGTACAGGGCCTGGCACATAGTAGGTGCTGAATAAATGCTTCTTGACTGACTGACCAATTGAGTATTTGTTGTGAACTGATATAAGTTCATAACCCAAGTGATTTGGGGGAGGGGGGCCCAGCAGGGAAGGGAGTGGACGGCTGGGAAGTCAGGAAAGGTCACCAGTAGAATTGAATGGATAGGTGTCCATGTGGGGGGTAGAGAAGAGAGAAGTGGGGTGCAACAAGGTCAGAAATTCAGGTCAAGGCCAGCTTATGAGGGGCTTTGAATGTCAAAAAAGGGTCGTTTGTATTTGACCCTGGGAGCAATAAGGATCCAAAAGAGTTGATTGAATGGGGCTTTAGGAATGTCCCTTTGGTGGCTTGAGGATGAGTGACTGGAGTGGGGAGAGGCCAGGGACAGGCAGGACCCCCCCTCAGCAGCTATTGCCATAGTCCAGGTTAGATGGCCAGGGGGCAACGTCAGAGGAGAGAAGGGCGCAGAACCCCCTAGGGCCCAGATCTGACAGGGAGGGCACCCTTCCTTGGTCGCCTTCTTCTTTCTCCATGTCCTGAAGGAACATTGAACAAGGCTTCATATTCCACCTCTGATGTTGACAAGCTGCTCGACCCTTCCACTGGCTGAGTGTCTTCCACTCTATGGCTCCCTCCTTCCTCTGGGCTTAGAGGGTCTCCATGGCCTTGGCATTATCTCTGCCCATCTCTGTTCCTGTGATTTCCCCTCTCAGTTCTCCTCCCCCTCTCCCGGAATTCTCAGAATTGTATCTTTATTCTCTGCCTTCCCCAGTGGGTCCAGAAGGCTCTGGTCCATGGAATTCCAGCAGGTTAATGAGGCCTTCTTCCTGAAGCAGGAGGTTGGGATTAACCCCCTCATCACCAGTTTCCTGGAACCTGCAGAAATAGTCATTGTTTAACTGGGCAGTTAATCCTGATGGCCCCTCCCTGCTCTGGCTAAAACCTTTTGGGAGAAAGTTCTGGCTGTCCACTCCCTGCCCCTGCCCCATGACCTGGACCAGTCTTGGGGGGAAGGGGAGGAAGGAAAGTCTGTTCCTGGAAACAAAAGGAGGAGCCCAGGAAGGAAGGTAGAGTTTGAGTATTTAAACATGTGTCAAAGTCATTTCTGCTCTCCCTCCATGGCTGGCCCAGAAGCAGCCCCACTGAGCTAGGGGCTACACACAAATGGCCTCCCATGGATGGAAGCCCAGGTCCCAGGGCAAGAGGGCAAATGGTCAGCCTTGTCTGGGGACTCGAAGGCAACCAGTTCTCTCCGCTAGAGGTAGGGGTAAGGGAATGAATGGACTGGGAGGGAGGGAGAGAGAGAGAAACACAGAGACAGAGACACAGAGAGAGACAGACAGACAGAGACAGAGACAGAGACAGAGACAGAGACAGAGATGAACAGACAAGAGAGGCAAGACAGGCAGAGAGAGAAGGGAGGAGAAGGAAGTGGACTGTCCCTGCTTTCCCTCCCAGAGCCCCCTGGCCTTGAAGGTCCATTGACTGGGTGCTGAATGGCAGGAATGATAGGGGATAAAGATTATCTGGGTGCCAAACCCAGCAGACGTGGGAAGCATTTCTTCTGCTCAGGACCAAGCTCAAGAGCAGAGGCTCCTTCCAGAGGCTGGGGAAGATCAGATGGGCCCATGGGCATCTCCCCAGGGTCCTCCTCTCACTCTACATGTCTAAGTGGCATCTTCTCCTACATGTTGTCTCCCCTTCCTCTTGTCTCTGTCTCTCCAGCACCTCGTGTGTTACCTGACATGTAGTTGGCATTTAAGAAAGGCTTGCGGGTTGGTAAATTTGGGGACACTGGCCCAAATTTCACCTGAACATCTGCCTCCCAATGGGCTAGTCCCCAGTCAGTGAGTGTTGTTCTTCGGTGAGAAGATCCACAAAGGATTCTGCTGTGGCGTAGATGCCGAAGTTAGAGAGAGGAGGAGCAGCAGCCAGGCAGATTCGGGACCCAAAGCGTGGGCCAAGCACACGGCCGTCATTGGCTTATGGACGAGCTATGCCAGAAAGGCTGCAGGGAGGGGCAGCCAGCCACACCGACTCTGGGACCCAGTCCTTGTAAGCACGATGGGGGTTCATCCCCTCAACCCTCTGAGCGCTTTCCCTGTAAGACATACCTTTAGCTGTCCCTCTGAAGACTTCCCCAGGCCAGACAGGTCTAGTTCCAACCAGTCAGTCCCCATCTGGCATGATCTCAAGGCCTTTCACCTACCTGGCTGCCTTCTTCTGAAAACCCCCAGCTTCTCAATGGGCCTCCTAAGAAGGAGTGTCCAGAACTGACCCCAGTCCTGCAAATGGAGTCTGACCAGGGGCAGAAGGCAGAGGGACTATTTATCCCCTCTTTATTTCTAGACACTAGACTTCTCTCAATGAAGCCCAGGATGGTTCTGTCTCTCTTGGTTTCCAGGCCATGTTTCTGACTCATATTGAGCTTGAGGCCCACTTAAACCTCTAGATCTTTTTGTGGATGAATGACTTGGTTTACGCTTTCTCCATTTTATGCTTGTAAGTTGATTTTTAAAAATTCAGGTGTGACCTGTGGCCTTAGGTCCCCCTAGCTGTGACCTTAGATGGGCTGGGTCCACCCTTGGGAAGCCCCTTCCAAGGTCATGTGGGTTTATTGTTCTCACCAGAGAAAACTTCCATATGTAATGTATGTAGGTATTCTATAACCCTACCTCAATAATTACAGAGGAAATCAATCAGTCTCTTCCCTCTTAAAGTAACTCTTTTTCTTCTGGGGGAGGGAAGGCAATTCTGGTTAAGTGACATGTCCAGGGTCATACAGCTAATACGTGTCTGAGGCTGAATTTGAATTCAGGTCCTCCTGACTGCAGGGCTGGTACTCCATCCACTGTTCTACCTTACTGCCTATAACTTTACTTATTTATTTATTATTTTAGTTTCCCCAGTTATATGTAAAAATTTTTAGCATTCTGTTTTTAAAACTTTGAGTTCCAAGTTCTCTCTCTTCCTCACCCCACCCCCCCACTTAGAAGGTAAGCAATTCGATATAGGTTATACATACAAAACATATCCATAATAGTCATGTTGTGAAAGAAAATAGACCAAAAAAAAACCTCAAGAAAAATAAAGTAGGGGTGGCTGGGTGGCACAGTGAATAGAGCACTGGCCCTGGAGTCAGGAGGACCTGAATTCAAATCTGGCCTCAGACACTTGACACACTTACTAGCGTGTGACTTTGGGCAAGTCACTTAACCCCAATTGCCCTCCAAAAAGCAAAGAAAACAAAAGAAAAGAAAAATAAAGTAAAAAAAAAGTATGCTTTAGTCTGTATTCAGACACTATCAGTTCTTTCTCTGGGAATGGATAGCATTGTTCATTATAAGTCCTTCAGAGTTATCTTGCATCAAAAAACACCTTTATTAAATCAATCTACTTATAGCCATTTCTACTAGGTTAGGAAACGTCCTCGATCATTTTGGAAGGAGTGAAAGGTACAGTGCTAATGCTCAAAAAGTGCATTGAGATTGACTGACGGGACTCAGTCATGCTGGGTCAGCTTGGGACCTGCCCATCATTTTCATGGGGCCAGCAGGTCCAGCCAAGCCCTTGAGAGAAAACTTCTTGGAGTGGGGGAAGAGTGGAAGAGCTTCTGTCTCTGTCCAATGACCAGAGCGATCTCCTGAATTTCAGGGAAGATGACTTGGCTTTTCCTCATTATCTTCCATGTTTAGCCTTCAGAACTGTAGGGACTGGGCAGCAGACCCACTAGACACACCCAAGAAAGTCTGGGTGAGAATCTACAAGGAGCTCAGAAGAAATCTACACCATGTCTGGGAGTCATGGATACTCCACAGAAGGAGGAAAGGATCTCCATCAATTCCTTTGCCACAGGTGATCACTCAGCGTGAGTCCATTTTCCCCTGGAGTCCCACCCCTGAACTGGTGAGAGAATGTGCCTGGATTTTTAGGAGGATGTGATAAAGTCTAATTAAGTTTACTGGCTAATTTATACCCCTTATTAAATTTTGGTGGGGAAGCACACCAGTGGGGGCCCATGAATATTAGAAAGA
Organism: Gymnobelideus leadbeateri; assembly: GCA_011680675.1. Classification (NCBI taxonomy): domain Eukaryota; kingdom Metazoa; phylum Chordata; class Mammalia; order Diprotodontia; family Petauridae; genus Gymnobelideus; species Gymnobelideus leadbeateri. The sequence goes on from WOXC01010460.1 coordinate 32,602, forward strand.
TACTCCAACCCCCTCACTTACCACTAGAATCTTAAGGGGAGGTGTAGTACCTGCCCTGTGGGGACTGAACCTGCTAGTCCAAGTGTGGGTCAAGAAAATGAACCCTGTTCTATGTGTAGATTGCTTCTTGGATTCTAAACTCATACAATAGGAATACCTACCTAACTGTGACTCTCTTGGGCTGGCAAAGTCCATTCTAAGAAACTCTCCAAATAAAAGGCAAAAAGGGGCCTGAGCAGGTTTGTCAGTTCATTGGGCCAGCCCAGAGAATAGCCCTAGGGCAAGAGTTCACGTTCCCTAAGGTCTGATTCAACCCCACTCACTGAAACCCATTGTGGAAGAGAGGTGTCCAGGGGGTCTGAACCAGCCAGTTCATTCTGAGGTAGACCAGGAATTGGACTTTTCTTTTGTCCCCTTAGCAAAAGGCCAGCAGGAATCTGCATACTCTGTAGAGACAGATAAAATATTTTTGCTCCAAAAGCATGCAGAGTTGATGGGGAAAATCTTTGACCAACCTAAATCCAAGGCTTTTACATTGGTCTCCATAGCATTTCATCAGATAAGAACCAGCCCATTCTAGACCATCCAAAGCTTTTCTTGCTCCCTATTCTCTCCTCCCCCCATTTGATAAGAATGTCAGGGCTGTCATAAGGAGGAGGGATCTATTTGGCCCCAGAACCAGGGACAGTGGAAGGTGTAGCAGAGAGCTAGAGCTGAGCTTGATATTAGGACAAATCTTGAGAATTAGAGTTCTCCCAAAGCAGGAAGGACCACTTGGTAGTGAGGAGAAGGGGAGGGCTCTCCTTTCCCCTGCCCTGAGATTTTCTTTTGTTCAAGGGAGGGAAGATTCCCCTAGCTGGCCTCTGAGGCCAGGCCTGCCTGAGAGGGCTTGCATGGAGATCAGAGACTGCCTTTTGTTGATACAACTACAGATAAATAAATGGGGAATTGTCTTCTGAAGTTCCTTTGATGCTGTTTGTGTTAAATTTATTTCAGCCCTTTGGATAGCTCCTGTTTATTTGAAGGACAAATCAGGACAAGTGCACAGGTGAGATGTCCTCTGTGGCCTGCTGCCATCTAGAAGAAATTCTAGATCTTTGTCCTTTGCAGAAATTACAAACCTCTCAAGGGCACTGGCCTCAGGCCTTGTTACCTGTGGGTTATTTGCTAGAGCCGAGGATGGGTTTAAGAACAGGTTGAGCAGGTTTGGGTGCTGAGTCTGTCTACATAGGACACAAAGAACTGCCATCCCACTCAAAGCTGGTGCCAACCCCATGAAGTCTGAGAGTGTATGGAGTGTGGATGGATTTTTAAGACCTACCAAGTGCAAGGGTTCAGGGAGCCAGAAGCCAAGCAGGGACAACTCAATTCAGAGTTGCACTGCCAAGGTGCATTCTGTTTCCAGCTCTTTTGTTATCGCAGCGTAAGAAAGCTGCTGTTTTTGTACTTCGGGTTTATTTCTGGCTGACAGTGATCTACTTCTGGCAGTAAGGTGGCTGGGTCAAAGCAGTCTTGTCAAGCAGCTCAGTGACTTCTCTTGCATAATTCCAAATGATTTTCCTTAACAATTTTAATTGTTCCCAGTAGTGCTTGCCTTCCCGCACCCCTTCCCAGAAGAGGCGTTTCCATCTTCTCAGACCTTGTTAGCTTTCTGGGTCACCTGGAGGGGGTCCTCCCTGGCATCAGTTCATATTTCTATTATCTACAAGCTGTGCAATCACCCCTCCTTTGGCCTTCTTTCTCCCAATGTTGCTAAAAACAATCTCTTGTTATTTTAACTTTTCTTTGTCAGATTCTGCTCACTACAAGCCATCATTCATGAGACTCTTCCTTCTGGGGGGGCCCCACGCATTTGTATGATCCTGCTGCCTGCCCTTGCTTTCCATCTTCTATACACCCATTTTCTGTTTTAATCCCTCAGTTAGCTGCTGGGCTCTCTGTGCATGCACACGGGTCTCTTGAGGCGGTTACCATATTTCTTCCTTACAGAGAATATTTTCTCTTGTTTTTTTAGAATTCATTCTTGAGTCCCACCCCCCCTCACCTTGGGCTGACCTTCCTAATAGATCTTTAGTCCAAGGGATCCTGTTTGTGTCCTCTGAATCCTTGGAAATCTCCTTTCCTTCATCAGACAGTTTAAAATGGAGCAGTCACTTTCCCAGCGGCCTCTGTTGCTGAGAATGGCTTCCAAGACAGATTTTCCCTTTGTTGGTTCCTTTGCCCTTGAAGGGTTGGAATACCTCGTGGAATATCAATAAGCTCCTACTCTACTATTCTGCTTTGGAGAGAGGGAGCCCCCTGCTCATCTGGATAACTGAAGTCGTCCATCATAGCTAGTCAGCATCTATTAACCTGAGATCTCTTCCCACTCAGAGGTTTGCAATATGTTTTCCTCACTTGACCCAGCCAAGGAGGAAAGAGTTGCCACCACGGGCAGACTTTCGTCTACCTCTCAGTTCTGGCTCAGCAGCCAAACAGAAGAGCCTCTCTTCACCACGAGGAAAGCGGCAGAAACATCTCTGCATATTCTCTGAAAAAGGGAGCATCACCTCTTTCTAGAAGCAGGCTCCCCAGCTTCTCCCTCCACGGCTGGCAGCCAGTAGAGCCCATTACACAGGTTCTAGAGCCGGGATTTCCATTGCACAGTACCCCTGTTACACACTCAGGGAATACTTTTGCTTTTCTTACCCTTTCATCTAACCCAGTCCGGCTGTTTACTAAGCCAATGGAGCTTGTACAGAAGCTATGACATCACAGCTGTGCGGGGGGTGGGGGGAAGCCAGCAGGTGGGAACAAGAACCCAGAGACCAATGGACAAACTTCCTTCCTGATAGCTTACTCTAATCCTCTCTCCACAAGGCTGCCAAAGTGATTTCTCCAAAGCGCAAGTCTGAGCCTGCCGCCAGTCCAAGCAATACCTCTAGGGGCAGGAAGAAATGCCTTCCCAACCTGACTCTTCCGGTCTTTTCTGTCTGCTTACACATGACTCCTTGTCATCCAAGGAGGGTCAGTAAATGGTGAAGACAGTTGGAAGAAATACTTTGGAATAAAGGGGGATATTTATAGTTATTGTGAAAGGATGTGAGATACTGCTGCTGTTACGCGCATTTTTATATGCAATGAAAGTAAATAACTTGTTTTAAAATAAATGGCTGAAATATGTGTATGCAGAAACAGCTTTCAAAAGGGATTTTGGACATTTGGCGGCTCGTTGTTAACCGTGTGGGTCGTGCCTGGCCTGTGTGGGAACAGTTGGTGTAAAAAGCTGGATAAAAATCCCTTACTTGTTAAAAACTGGGGGGGGGGGGGGAAGTCCCACAAGGGCATCAAAGAGATGGGTGGATTGTGGAAGCATGATGGGCACCAATGCGGCCAGCCTGCATTATTAAAGAGAAATAGAAGCACCCATGCAGACATTTGGAGACTGCGGTCTGACTGAAGGAAAGCCAAACTGATCGGAGATACTGGGGACTGGGTACAAGGCAGGCAAGGACAGCAGCGGCAGCCGGGACCTTGTGGAGCAGTGAAGGCAGCTGGCGCTGGGAGGCAGCCGGGGATGAAGTCTTCAGCGCAGTGACTCCTGATTGGGCGGAGAGAACGGGCGTGATTGGCCAAGAGCTCCGGGGCCAGCTGTTGCCCTTCAGCGCCACCTAGAGCTGGAGAAAGGTGAAGACGGGAGAGCGGAGGGGCTGGTACCCTGCGGAGCTGAGCCGGCGCGCTCTGCTGCCTCGAGCTACTCTAAGAGCCGGCCCATGAGCTCCGCAGCTGAAGGGGGAAGGACCAGCAGTCAGGGAGGGAGCCGATGCTCCGGAGTGGATCGCGGCGTGGAAGCTTGCAGCCTGGCATCACGGCGCGATGCCGAGCACCTGGGGTTGCCTGTCTCACGGGTTTCCATGCCAGGTTGCTTAAATGCGGGTCCATTCTTCACCACGGCTACTGAGGGCATTGATAGAAGTGTGTGTGTGTGTGTGTGTGTGTGTGTGTGTGTGTGTGTGTGTGTGTGTGTGTGTTTTGTATTGTTTGTTTTTTTTACTGTAGTGGCTTCAATATATGAGTATCTAGGAAATTATTTCCTTTGCCTTTTTATTGAGCAAATCATCATGTTTAAAACCTAAAACTGTCACTGTGACTGGCTAGATCATATTGGATGAGGCTGGACAGCTACAGTAGCCAATGTAGGAAGCAGTTTTTTCCTCAACGGAGTTACCCCCAGGACCTTAACTAGAACAATGACAGCAGCGATAAAGATGCTAGCCAGCACTTTAATAAAGGTCTGCAAAGCCCTTTACACATGTTGGCTAACTGGATACCCACAACACCTTTGGGAGGTAGGTGTTATCCCAGTTTTACAGATGAAGAAACTGAGGCATAGAGAGGTTAAGTGACTTGCCCAGGACCACATAGCTAGTAAGTGTCTAAGGCAGGATTCAAACTCAGGTTTGAATTCAGTGTGGAAGACTCCCAGTCCTATCCATTGTGCCAACTAACTGCTGACTACAAACATAGGAGAGAGTTCATATGTAGCTGTGGTGGTCGATCTCAGGATTTAGACCTACTGGTGTCAGGCAGTTGATCAACGAGACCCAGAGGAAAAATGGGGAGTGTTTCATGCTCTCAGGTGAGAGGAGTCAGCTCCCAAGTCCTGCCCAGCACTGACTCTACCCGCTACTGTTGTTATGTATGTACAATTTCCCCTCTGAGAGAGCTCCAATTTATATAGTACACATCTTGTATGGAGATAGTTGTTTGCATGGTGTCTCCCCCACTAGAGTGTAAGCCTTTTGAGTGCAGGACTTCCCTAACCCAGCATTTAGCACACACAGTGCCTGAATCAGCAGGTACTGAATCCATGCTTGCCGGCCCAAGTACAGTCATACTGGCCTAATTTTGCTTCCTTATGCATGATGCACCATTTCCCATCTCCAAACCTTTGCTGTTCTTAATGTGTGGAATTCTGTCTCTGCTCACATCCACCTCTTGGAACCCTTGGCTTTCTTGAGCGCTCCAGGGCCCCAACTTCTCCCACTTTCTTCCCCTCAGTCTACTCTTGCACTATCTTGTAGGGCCATGGGTGTATCCAAGTTCTTTCCCCTTTGGAGGGCAAAGACTGCCTGCCTTTAACACACTGGGTTGTCAGTGGTTAGCATTGTCCTCAGCATAGCAAGCAGCTTCACGATAAAAAAGCGCTCAGTAAAAATGCCTAATGTGTCCCACTCACTACATTGATTTGCAGATGACTAACTTAAGGAATATAATGTTGATAGCTGGGAAATTTTGCTCTCTAGAGATGTTTGGTGACTACGGAACAAATGACTATTGCCTAGTTGTGGCATGGCTGACAGAAACACAGACTTATGTTTATCACCACAAGATGGAGGTGTCACAGCACGGAAGAGACCTTGCCTTGGACCAGGAGGGTATCCTAGGGCTCATAGAGAACTCAGAGTTCAGATCCCAAAAGCAAAGGTCATCCTAGGAGAGACCTCTGGTCAGATTTAGGAAGAGACATTAGCATTTGTACGACCATCTGCTGCTTAGAACACCTTTCCTTGTATTGCCACTTACTTTGAGAAAACCTCAGAGCACAGCCAAGGGGCAGACCTGACAAAGCTCTATAGATCCTATGCCTGGGATTTCTGGTTTTGATGAACACCCCCTCTTCAGCTCCCAGGAGGAGTCCCACTCAGTAGGAAGGAGGAAAGGCCCAGAGGAAGAGTGCCCTACATAGAGAGTACAGCAGAGAAGCAGCCTGCCCCAAAGTGAATTATTGTGCAGACGGTACCCAGGAAAAATCCAGAGCTGGGAGCTGCTCTAGGTACATGGGTTCCCTCTGAATGGGGCTTCCTGCTATGGTTCTGTAAGTTGGTGTCTATTGTCCCCCAAGAATACTGTATGTGTTGGTGGAGTAGTGTGTCTGTCTCCGATTTATGAGTGGGGTGTTTCATATGTGTACATACACAGATGCATATATAATCATGTTTATGTATAACTATAAATCCAAATGTATATCCTTTGACCATTTATCTATTGGAAAATAGCTTTTGGAGGTACACAAACACACACATTCATTTTAAAATATATCTTAGATACCAAACTAGTGAGAGAAATCTGATAAAAATATTTCTTCCCATTCTACTGCTTCCCTTACTATTCCATATGCACTAATTTTGTCTGTGCAGCAACTTTTCAGTTTCATGTAACCAAAATGAACACATTTTATCTTTTTTAATTGCTTCTAACCCTTGTTGGTTAAGAATGCATCTCTTAGGGGGTGGCTAGGTGGTGCAGTGAGTAGAGTGTCGGCCCCGGAGTCAGAAGGACCTGAGTTCGGATCCAGTCTCAGACACTTAATGCACACAAACAAACAAACAAAATCTAGCCGTGTGACCTTGGGCAAGTTACTTAACCTCAATTGCCCTCCAAAAACCAAAAAAAAAAAAAAAAGAAGAAGAAGAAGAAGAAATAAAGAGCCCCCTCGTGAAGGGTAGAATTAAAAAAAAAATGCATCTCTTAGATGGGGAATGGCAATCAGTGGAGCAGTCAGAATGCACACAACATTTATCAATTAAATTTGTTGTCTTATATGGGTGTGGTCTGGGCAGTCCCAAAAATAATTACAATAGTAACATCAAAGATTACTGATCACAGATCACTGTAACAGATATAATAATATTGAAAAAATTTGAAATATTGTGAGAATTACCAAAATGTGACACAGAGACATGATGTGAGCACATCCTATTGGAAAAATGGCTCAGTAGGCTTGCTCAAAGTAGGGTCGCCACAAACCTTCAATTTATTTTTAAAAAATGCAGTATCTGTGAGTGCAGTACAGAAAAGAGCAAAAAATGATGTATATCTGTGAAAAAAGAACCATCTCCTACCCAAGCTGTGACAGGTGACAGATCTGCCCCTCTTCTAAAGTTTTTGTAAAGTGAGACTTAACATTAAGGTAATGTATCCATTTAGAATGTATTGTGGGAGATGCTGGTCTAGCTCTAATCTCTGCCATATCACTTCCAGTTTTCCTTGCAGGTTTTATGAACCAGGGAGTCCTTTCCTAAGTAACTTAGGGTTTTCAGTTTACTGAATTCTGTGTTACTGAGTTTCATCATTTCTGATTGTCCCTTGGCTAGTTGGTCTGATGCAAGTTTAAACCAGCATCAGATGGTTTTAGTGATTATTGTTCTATAATATAACTTGAGGTCTGGAAGTGCTATTTCCCCTTTGTCCCTCTTGTCTTCATTTCCTTGTATATTCTAGATATGTTGTTTTTTCCAAATAAATTTCATTATTTTATCAAATTCTATAAAGTATTCTTTTGACAATTTGATTGGTATAATATTAAAACTGCAAATTAATTTTGGTAATATAGTCATTTTTATTATATTAACATGGCTTAGCCATGAGCATGGAATATTCCCCTGGTTATTTAAATTGCTGTTTATTTCTTTAAGGAGCACTTTGTAATTGAATTTTTACAAGTATCATTTGTACTTTGGGTCTCAGATATTGATCCCTAGATATTTTATATATGTGTGTATGTGAGTGTGTGTGTATTTGAGGGTTTATTTTGCAGTCTACAACTGTGTTGAAAAGTGCAGCACTCTGGGGTGGCTAGGTGGCGCAGTGAGTAGAGCCCCAGCCCTGGAGTCAGAAGGACCTGAGTTCGGATCCGGCCTCAGACACTTAACGCACACAAACAAAAACCTAGCCGTGTAACCTTGGGCAAGTTACTTAACCCCAACTGCCCTAAAAAAAGGGGCGGCTAGGTGGCGCAGTGAGTAAGAGCACGGGCCTCGGAGTTGGGATGACCCGAGATCAAATCCGGCCTCAGAAAATGAGCCCCCACGCATAAATAATGACTAGCCGTGTAACCTTGAGCAAGTTACTTAACCCCAATTGCTTAAAAAAAACAAAAAACAAAAAACAAACAAAAAAAAGAAAAGTGCAGCACTCATTTATCCTAAACACACACACACACACACACACACACACACACACACACACACACACACACTCACTGAAATATAGGCACAGAGGGATGGTTGTAATGTCATTTTTAAAGTACCTAAAGCCAAAAGGAGTCATCATATTCAATGAATTCACACTGGGACCTTTTCTGATAAATAAGAAGGCGAAGCAAGGATGCTCACTCTCCCTTGGACTATTTGATGCAACGCTGGAAATACTAGCAAAAGCGATAAGGAAAGAAGAAGAAAGGAAAGGCACAAAGACCCAAGGCTCTTCTTCATCTGCTGAGATAATCATGTGACTTGGGATGCTTTTGTTTCTTACTACAATTAGATGTTCAGACTGTTTTCCTAAGGTTGAGCCACCCTTGCATCCCTGGTATAAACCCCAATTGGTAACAATGAATGATTTCTTGAAAAAAAGTTCCTATCATCTGTACGGTAGAATTTTGTTTAAAATCTTTGAATCATTATTCATTAATGATTAATAATTATTCATTAACGATATTGGTCAATAGTTCTGTTCTGTGCTTTATCCTTCCCTACTTTAAGTATTAGGGTTATATTTGTTTCATAAAAGCACTGTGGGGACTGCCAGATGCCAAGATGGCGGAGTGAGGAAGGATCCCTCTGAAGCCCTCCCAAATTCCCCTTCAAACACCTAGAAAACTGCCTCAGAAGAGATCTAGGAGCAGCCTGGCAGAAAAGGTCTATCTCACTGAGGTGGGAGGGGAGCAAGGTTCAAGAGCAGTGGCAGCAGCCAGCCTCACACCAGAGGGCCTGCAGCAAGGCTCCAAGTCTGGGGCAATCCACCAGTGAGGCCCTGCCCTCCTGCAAACCATGATCCCCTGTGCAGTGCAGCAAGGTGCCACCCCCAGCACAAACCACCAGCAAGGCCTGGACCCCATTGTTGACCAGCAGTGAAGCCCCTCCCCACGGCTGGCCAACATCAAGACCATGCCCGTGGGGCCTACCGGCAGAGAGGCCCGTTTCCATAGCAACCCTGCTGCAGAGCCCCATTCCTGGGCTGTCGAGCAACGGGATCCCTCCTCCAGGGCCAGGCACCAGAAAACTTTGTTACCATAGCAATCCAGCAGCAAGGTCCAACTCCTGGGAGTGCAGCAGCTAAACCCCACACCCAGGGGAGGCCAATAGGGAGGCCAAACCAGAAAGGAAGTCTACCCTCCAGTACAGGCAAGCAGCTAAACCCTGAAGCCCAGTGAAAGCCAGAAGTAAGACCCAGAGTCCCAGCACAAAAACACTGGGGACAGTGCAGGACCAGAGCCCAACTCTCAAATAAAAACACCAAGTCAGCAAAAAAAACAAAAAACAAAAAACAAAACAAAACAAAAAAAAACAAGGAGCAAAAAATAACAACAAAAAAGATTGACCATAGGCCGGAGAAGAAGCACCCGCGGCTGCGGCCCTTTCCTTCCGACCCCCGAGCCCAGTCGCTCCGGCCGGCGCTCTCCCGTGTCTGGGGAGAGGGAGCCCATCCACACTCGCAGCCAAGATGCCCAAGAGGAAGGTGAACTCTGCAGAAGGGGAAGTAAAGGAGGAGGCCAAGAGGAGGTCGGCCAGATTGTCAGCTAAACCCGTCCTTGCTAAGGTTGAAGCAAAGCCCAAAAAGACAGCTGGAAAGGGTAAATCTGAGGACAAAAAAGCTCACACAAAAGGAAAAAAAGGAGCTAAAGGAAAACAAGCAGAAGCCACTAACCAAGAGGAGAGTAAAGAGGACCGGCCTGCAGAGAACGGGGAAATGAAAAGTGGAGAGGTTCCAGTCTCTGATTCAGCAGGGGAGAAAGAAACCAAATCTGAATAACATCTTATACCAAGTGTTTTAACAATTGTCCCTGTTACCTCCCTTCTTGTACAATTCAGAGGAATATTTTTATCAAGTATTTTGTAAATGCCAGTTTTTTAGTAGCTCTGGAAACACATTTTTAAGAAGGAGGCAGTCCCACCTCATCACATTAATTTTTTAAAACATTTAGATAAATATAAGTCAATCTAAAGTGGCTTTATTTAGAGTCTTGTTTAAAGAGTTAAATCATGTGCTGGTTGTCAGTTTGGTTTTTTGATTGTTTGTTTTAATACAACCAGAAATTACTAGAATGTTGACTAGGAAGGTGTGTATCTTGTGCATTGGCTTAACATTCCATAGTCAGTTTTGATATCATATTAAATGAAGCAATTTGGAGCTGTGACCACAAATTTTAAAGCTCTTATTTTAACTAATCTGTATCCATATTGTCTTTCGGTACAATTGGTTCCTAAATAAAACTGCTCCCTGGTGTTGGATCTCCCTTTCAGAATTGTGTGCTATCTGTGACATTGTCATCTTTGATAGTGGTGGTACAATTTTTTTCCAGTAACTTTGTTAATGTGCTGTAAGAGACTGGAAAATGTGTATGATGAGTGTAGTTTTATCAAATACAGAATTAATGGAACTTTGCTTTGTAAAAGACCTGATACCTTATCCATATTCAGGATGCTGGTATTTGATAACCTCTTTTTGAGAGAGAGTTGCCTCCAAACTTAAAGTAAGAAAGTCACTGGAATAACAGTTCAGAAAAAAGATTGCAACTACATAATTTTTAGACTTTTCTAGCATTTTTTAAATGTACAATTTATTCATAGTGTCTATGTACTGATTACCAAATGAACTAATAAAATCTTGATTATAAAAGAAAAAAAAAGATTGACCATAGAAAGATAGAACGGGGATAGTGATGATCAAGGCACAAAATTCAAAGACCACAATAGTGTCAAAACCGCTGCATGTGAAACTTCAAAGAAAAGTGAATTCAGTCTTAGATCCAAAAGATTTCCTGCAAGGGCTTAGAAGGGGTCTTAAAAGAGAAAATTAGGGAAGTGGAAGGAAAATTGGGAAAAGGAAATAATGAAGAAAAGAGTCAACAGCATGGGGAAAGATATAAAAAAAAATCACTGAGGAAAAAGCTCCCTAAAAAATAGAATTGAACAAGTGGGAAAGGAAGTATGAAAGCTCATTGAAGAAAATAATTCCTTAAAAATTAGAACTGAGCAATTGAAACTAACTGCTTTATGATACATCGAGATACAATAAAACAAAAGCAAAAAAGTAAAAAAAAATATAGAAGAATGTGAAATTTCTCACTAGAAAAATAACTGACCTAAAAACAGATCCAGGAGAGATAATGTAAGAATTATTGGACTAGCTGAAAGCCATTATTAAACAAAAACAAAAACAAATTGGACATCTTTTTTTTGTGGGGGGGATGGCAATTGGGGTCAAGTGACTGGCCCAAGGTCACACGGCTAGTTTTTGTGTTAAGCATCTAAGGCCGGACCTGAACTCAGGTCCTCCTGATTCCAGGGCCGACACTCCATGGGACAACATCTTTCAAAAAATTATCAAAGCAAATTGCCCTGATATATTAGAACCAGAGGGAAAAATAGAAATTAAAAGAATCCACTGATCACCTGAAAGAGATCCCAAAATGAAAACTCCCAGGAACATCATAGCCAAATTCCAGTGCTCACAGATCAATGAGAAAGTATTGCAAGCAGCCAAAAAGGAGCAATTAAAATATGGAGCTACAATCAGGATTACACAGAATTTGGCAGCTTCCAGGAAGAAATCTATATCTGGCCAAAAGGTATCATAAACAATAAAGTCATTTCAAAAACTAAATATATATGCACTAAATGGTCATCTAAATTTTTGAAGAAGCTGAATGAGTTACATGGGGAAATAGGTAATAAAATTATACTGTGAGGAATCTCAACTTTCCCCTCTCAAAAATAGATAAATCTAACAACAACAACAACAACAAAACCAAGAAAGAAGTTAAGGAGGTGAATAAAATTCTGCTAAAGTTAGGTATGCTATATCTCTGGAGAAAACTGAATGGGAATCGAAAGAAATATACTTTTTCTAGTAGTATACAGCACTTACATAAAAATCGACCATGTATTAGGACATAAAAATCTCACAACTAAATTCAGAAAAGCAGAAATAGTAAAATGCACCCCTTTCAATCATAATGCAATAAAAATTTCATTCAATAATTGGTAATTGAAAGAGAGATTAAAATTTTATTGGGGATTAAATAAACTAATCCTAAAAAAGCAAGTGGGTCAAAGAACAAATCATATAAATAACTGATAATTTCTTTAAAGAAACTGAAAACAATGAGACAACTTACTAAAATTTATGGGATGCAGCCAAATTAGTGCTTAGGGAGAATTTTACATCTCTAATTGCTTACATCAATAAAATAGAGAGAAAAAAAAACCAGATCAATGAATTGAGCATGCAACTAAAAATACTAGAAAAATAACAAACTAAAAATCTCCAATTAAACACCAAATTGGGAACCCTGAAAATCAAAAGAGAGATTAATAAAAGTTAAAGAAAGACACTGAACTAATAAATAATCAATGAAATAGATAAACCATAGTTAATTTGATTTTTAAAAAGAAAACCAAATTACTGGTATCAAAAGTGAAAAGAGTGAATTCCCCACCAGAGAGGAGGAAATTAAGACAGTTATTAGGAGCTTTTTTTGCCCAATTAAATGCCAATAAATTTGACCATCTAAATAAAATGGATAAACATCTACAAAAATATAAATTACTCAGATTAACAGAAGAAGAAATAAAATACTTAACCCAGTCTTAGGAAAAGAAATTGAGCAAGCCGTCAATGAACTTTCTAAGAAAAAATCCCTAGGACCAGATGGATTCACAAGTGAATTCTACCAAATATTTAAAGAACAATTGATCTCAGTACTATATAAACTCTTCTGAAAAATAGGCAAAGGAATCCTATCCAATTCTTTTTATGACACAAATATGGTGCTGATACTCAAACTGGAGAAAGAAAGTTATAGACCAATTTCCCTAATCAATATTGATGCAAAAATTTTAAAAAAATGCTAGCAAAGGGATTATAGCAATATATCACAAGGATCATAACTGTGACCAGGTGGGATTTACACCAGAACTGAAGAGCTGGTTCAATTTTAGGAAAACTCTCAATCTCTCTCTCTCTCTCTCTCTCTCTCTCTCTCTCTCTCTCTCTCTCTCTCTCTCTCTCATAGATGAGTTCAGGGTCCTAAGGATGTTGGAGGTGCCACCTGAATTGATAAGGAATAGACATGTGGGTCCTGTTGTCCTGAAATAATTCACTTGGACAGTCTCCAAGTTAAAGAAAGGCATTTTATTGTGGTGATGCACCCAAACAGACCTGCTCCCCATGTAGGAGAGACAGAGCCTAGGAAGTAGGCCTTGTTACCCTAAGGAAGCAGAGCAGCCCCTGCTTCCTGTAGGAGACAGAAGTAATTAGCCAGGTTAAAGGTTTAGTTTAAATACAATTTTATGAAATAGGGAGAAAGGGAACAAAAGAATGGGAGGGGCAGGCACAGCTCCAAAATGCTTGGGATATCAGGCCAGAGGTGCTTTTATAAGATAGACAATCACAGAGAAGAGGAGAAGGGAGGGGAAATGTTATTGTGGAATGTCAGGTTAATTGGGGTACTTTGCGAAAGCACACCGCTAAGTCCATGGTGGGGGCTTCAATGCACAGTCTTTGCTCACTTTTCTGGCTGGTCACATCCTGCATCCTGCTTTCTTCATCTGCTTCCAGCACTCCTTCCTACCTCATCAAGATGAGCTCATGATTTATCTTTTTTTCTTAAAGGCATTTCAGTGACCTCCTTTTTTGGTTTTGAGGTTGTTTAGCTTTTTTTTTTATACTTTCAGAATGTTTCTTTTTGTGTTTGGTTGGAGTGGCTTGATTTGTTGCTTGGTGGAGTATCTATGGGTAAGAATCACAAGTGTATGGGCTCTATCCATCACAGATGGAGGAGATGTTCTGCTTTAATAATATAAATTCATTTTTTACTTCTACCTTCTGAAGGGAAAGGTTGTATGGAAAGAAGTGTCTGGAGAAGGAGATGAGTTTGGGGTGAATAATAGTAAGAAAAAGAAGGTAAGGTGAACTTGTGAAGACACCAGAGAGTGAATTTTGGGAGGAAAAAATGGAGAAATCTGGGAGAACATGAAGATGTTGAAGGAGATGGAAAAGGAAGGAAAAGGGTTATCCAAGTGAAGGCAAAGGCTTGAAAAAAGGACTGGAAGAGATGGAAAAGGTGATTAGAAGTCAGTAAGTAACAGATGGGTGAGTGCAGGTGAGAGCTGAGTGAGGAATCTGAAGGAAGTTGGGTGTTGCTGTTCAGGTGTTAACACTATTGGAAGGAATACACTTGTAAAAGAGGTGATACACGGCCATCAACTACCAGTAAGAAGGGAAGGCAGGGGAAATTTGCTAGGTGACTGAGGCCGCTAGGTGGTGCCATAGTGCGCAGAGCTCCAGGTTCTGTCAGAAAGACTCCTCTTCCTGGATTCAAATCTGGCCTCAGACACTTACTAGCTGAGTGACCCTGGGCAAGTCACTTCATTCTGTTTGCCTCAGTTTCCTCATTTATAAAAGGAGCTGGAGAGGGAAATGGCAAACCACTCTAGTATCCCTGCCAAGAGAATCCCCAAAGAGGTCATGGAGACCACAATACCACGGCCACCAACATAATAGCACCTACCTTCCAGAGTTGTTGTTGGATCAATGAGATGATAGGTGTAGCCCTCAACACATTGTAGGATGTATGTCAATACTGGTTAGAGCCTGACAGAGTGTAGGACATTTGCATTTATATTTGCATTTCTACCAAAGCCTAGGGACTGCAAGTCATGCCTAATTATAGGTTGGTTCCATCCTGGGGGAGATAATGAAAGGCCTTCATCAAGAAAATAAAATGAAAAAGCCTGAGGAGTCAGAAAGGAATCCTGCTGCTTGCCAGGAGTTTGCAGAGTTCAAGACTATCACACACAGGAGACAGGAAAGAAAGAGAGCTTCTGAGTACTTGGGGCTGGATGCTCTGAGGAGGAATTAGCTGTTTGCCCCCACGGAAGAGGATGTGCATCACCTCGTCCTCTTCAAGAATGAAGGACAAACAACAAAAACAATTTTTGGTCACTTATTTTGGGGTTTGGAGGCTAGATTTTTTAAAAATATCATTTATTTAGGTGTTATTTTTTTCTCAAAAAGCTGGGATAGGGCAGAACCAAGATGGTGGAGTGAAAGCACAAACTTGACGTGAGCTCCCTCTCTAATCACTTCCAATACCTGTAAAAAATGACTCTAAACAAACTTTAGAGCTACAGAACCCACAAAGTGACAGAGAGAAACAAATCTCCCACTGAAGGCCAGCAGGCAAAGTCCACCACAGTGTGCACTGGGAACAGAGCGTAGTCCCATGTAAGCTACATGGTTCTGGCCCCAGGGCAGCCCTGATCAGCAGCGGCCAGAGCAGATTTCAGGAGAGCAGCTTCACCAGCAGCTGTGGTGGTTTCCAGACTGTTCAACCCATAAACACCAAAGAGAAAGTAAAAGATCAGTGGGGAACTCTGATGGAACTGGGTGAAGAAAGAGCATGGTCTGGCCCCTGCCCCAGGGCCAAGAAGTATCAGAACCATGGCTGCAATTGCTGCCACATGGCTGCCTCCAAACCTTCTGGCCTGTAGATCGTAGGGGGACCAACTGACCATTCAGAGTGTAATCACTCTTGCTTTAACCTATTTGGATCTGGATCATGGTCTTGGGTGATGGTCCTGGGGTGTGTGGCCAGGTACCAGAGCTTGTGGGGGCTGTAGAGAAGGTGCCCTCCTAATAGCTCCGGCAGCTATGAAAACCCCAGTGATTTGGGACAAAGTCCTCTCCATTCTGGAAGCAGAGTTCTACTATGGCAAAGAGTTCAAAAGAGAAGTAGTTGACTGGAAAGATGAGCAAGCAGAGGAAATGTAATCATCCCATAGATTCCTTCCTGGGAGATAAAAAGGATCAAAGCATGGAATGGGAGGAAGACAACAAAGTCAGAATTCTTTCATTAAAAGCTTCCAAGAAAAATATGAATTCATTACATGGAGGAGCTCAAGAAGGATTTTGAAAATCAAGTAAGAGAAGTGCAGGAAAAATAGGGAAGAGGAATGAGAATGATGCAAGAAAATGATGGAAAGTGAGTCAGCCTGATAAAGGGGACACAGAAAGGTACTAAAGGAAATAACACCTTAAAAAAATAGGCTAACTCAAATGGGAAAAGAGGCCCAAAAAGCCAATGAAGAGAAGAATGCCTTAGAAAGTCAAATTGCCCAGATGGAAAAGGAATTTCAAAAACTCATTGAAGAAAATAATTCCTTGAAAATTAGATTGGAACAAATGGAAGCTAATGACTTTATGAGAAATCAAGATACTATAAAACAGATCCAAATGAATGAAAAAATAGAGGGCAATGTGAAATATCTCGTTGGAAAAACCACTGACCTGGAAAATAGATCCAGGAGAGACAATTTAAAAATTATTGGACTACCTGAAAGCCATGATAAAAAAAGAGCCTAGACACCATCTTTCAAGAAATTATCTAGCAAAATTGACCTGATATTCTAGAACTAGAGGGCAAAATAGAAATTGAAAGAATTCACCAATTGCCTCTTGAAAAAGATCCCCAAAAGAAAACTCCTAGGAATAGTATAGCCAAATTCCAGAGTTCCCAGGTCAAGGAGAAAATATTACAAGCAGTCAGGAAGAAACAATTTGAGTATTGTGGAAACACAAGCAGGATAACACAAGATCTAGCAGCTTCTACACTCAGGGATTAGAGGGCTTGGAATATGATACTCCAGAAGTCAGAGGAGCTAGGATTAAAACCAGGAATCACTTACCCAGCAAAACTGAGTATAATGCTTCAGGGGAAAATAGATCATCAATGAAATAGAGGATTTTGAAGCATTCTTGATGAAAAAACCAGAGCGGAAGAGAATATTTGACTTTCAAATGCAGGAAGCAACAGAAGCATAAGATGGTGGACAGGAAGGGGAAATCATAAGGAACTTATTAAAGTTGAACTATTTGCATTCTTACATGGAAAAACAATAATTGTAACTCATAAGACTTTTCTCAGTATGAGAATAGTTGAAGATATATGTATACATACATACGTATGTATGTAGAGGAGGGTGTATGTGTGTAGATATACATGTGAGTGTGTGCATATGTATGTACATGTATGTATAGACTAGAGAGTACAGTATGATTTGAATATGAGGGGATGATATCTAAAACATAAAACTGAGAGGTGAGAGAGGAATTTATTGGGAGAGAGAGAGGGAGAGATAGATTAGGGTAAATTATCTCATACAGAAGAGGCAAGAGAAAACTGTTGCAGGGTGAGAGCAAGAGGGTGAAGGGGAATGGGACAACTTTGCTTTCATTGGGTTTGGCTTGGGGAGGGAATGACATGCACACTCAGTTGGGTGTCTTGCCCGGCAGGAAGGTGGGTAGGAGGGGGATGAGGGGGGAGATGGTGGAGGGGAGGGTGGATTGAGGGAGAGGGTAGTTGGAGGTGGGCACTTTTGGAAGGGGACAGGGTCAAGGAAGAGGGTAGAGTGGGTGGGGGTGGGATGGGATGGGGGGAAGTGTAGTTGGTCTTTCACAGTGTAGCTACTATGGAGATGTTTTTATGGCTACACATGTGCAAACTATATTGAATTGCTTGTCTTCCCAGTGGGGGTGGGTGGGAAGGAAGGAGGGGAGGGGGTCTAGAATGATGGGCTGCTTGGGGTTTATGTTTGTAACATCAATCTGTGTTTGTAACATTAGTCTGTAATATCAGTCTGTAACATCAGTTTGTAAAAGGGGATCTATGTCTGTAAAATCAATTTGTAAAACCAGTCTGTAAAATCACACTTCCCCCTCCCCAGCCTCAGAGTATTAACTCTGCCCCTTCCCCCTGCCAGCACTCTGCCCAGCAACAACTTATGAACTGTTTATCTCTGCTTGGAACAATAACAAGCTACCTATGAATCCTTCACTAAACCATCTATAACCATTTTAGCTTAGACAAATGTTATCTCCCTTAGTAAAGTGGCCAGCTGCACCATGAATCCTTCAGTGCCCTATCCATAGGTTAACTCCTTAGCCAATTATACCCATACTGAGTCTCTGTTAGCCTTGGTTCCCAACATCCATCTTGTCAAACATGACATTGATGGGTGGCAGACTGGGCACTTCTC
Source organism: Gymnobelideus leadbeateri (assembly GCA_011680675.1). Taxonomy (NCBI): domain Eukaryota; kingdom Metazoa; phylum Chordata; class Mammalia; order Diprotodontia; family Petauridae; genus Gymnobelideus; species Gymnobelideus leadbeateri. The sequence continues at coordinate 50,685 of WOXC01010460.1, forward strand.
AGTCATCCCTGACCACTAGCTGACTTAGTGATGTTTCAGGCCTAAAACCACACCTCCAGGTAGCGCCCCAGCTATTTCCCAGTGAATGCAATACACTTGTGCAGTTCATAATAAAAGTGCATGTTCCTTTAAGCACTGATCACTCCTTAACTCCTCCCTAATCCCACCCTTACTCACCTAGTTAGCATAATTGATACCTGATTGACTCCTTAAAACTATATCTGTGACTTCTGTAAGTTTGCAGGTTCCCAAAGAACCCCTGCCCACTGCCAAGCGTAACAATAAACTTTTACAATCTCTACTCCAAGTTTGCTTGAGCCTACAGAATTCCTTCCAGACTCGGGGGCTCTGGTCATTGATCTTGATTAGAGCCCCTCTGGAACCTATTGCCCTTTCCTCCATTATGGAACTCAGGGTTTTAGGGGCAAGTGTTTGAAAAGGAAAAGGGAAGGTTGTTTTTTGTATTGTTGTACCCCAATAAAATCGAGACAGAAGATCCCCAACATTAAGTTTAAAAAGTGGGTTTTATTACCGCGCGACTGTTGGGGTACATGGTCACCCAAATGAGACAATGCTTTGGCACAGACATTGTGCAGGTTTTATAGAGGTTCCATAGCCAGGTTACAGTAAGCTGAAATTACAGTGATGTAAGCTGAAACTACAGTGACTGGTCAGTATACATTTGAATTTCCCGCCATCATGAAACCCTAGGCTGGGACTCCCGCCCACAGATCAATCACGGGAAAGCAAGGGGTGGGGGTCCTGCCTGTTTACAGATCAATTAAGGGAGAGGAAAGTGGAGTTCTCTGCTTTACAAATCAATGAAGGAAAGGGCAAAGTGGGGTAGTGTCCAACATTATGTGGCTGAGAGGTGGGATGTACAGGCACTGGAGTGTGGAGGTCCTTCTTGCCCTGTTAGAAAGTTGGGAGGGGGGTGGCTAGGTGGCACAGTGAATAGAGCACTGGTCCTGGAGTCAGGAGCACCTGAGTTCAAATTTGACCTCAGACAAACAGAAAAACTAGCCCCATGACCTTGGGCAGGCCACTTAATCCTAACTGCCCTCCAAAAAGCAAAAAAAAAAAAAGTTGGGAGGGATGGGGGAGGATATAAGAGAGAATGGATTGGGGGAAGGGGTATTCAGTAGGCTTGCTGTTTTGGGGTGGGGGTAGGGGAAAGAGGGGAGAAAAATTTGTAACTCAAAGTCTTGTGGAAATGAATGGTGAAAGCTAAAAAAAAAAAAAAATTGGAAAAAAAATGGATAATTTGCTTTTGTCCCAAGCAGTTTTCATTTATGTTTTCAAAAACAAGATTTTAAAAAGCCCATTGTGTTTCAAATGAAGGTCCACCTTTAAACTCAAATCACTCTGGCTTTCACTGAATGGCCCATAATAGCCCCAGCCTCCTGGGCTCATGGTTTAGGTTCTGACTGCTTAGAGTGAGTCTAAGCAACAGTTGTTTTCTGTTCTGGCCAGAAACCCTGAGGATCTTCCCCTCCCAGACTGATATTTTTGTGGTGGTAAATTGCATTTCTTGCCTCAGTTCTTCCGAAGCTCTTAGTCATTGAATGGTTGCTGCCTCAGACAAAGGTGGGACCTGGGAAAGACTTCAATTTAGAAAGGCCAATGTTTTGCCACTGCACTACAATGAGTCTGGAAGAGAGAGGAAGGCTGGTGACTTTGCACAGCCCTGCCTCACTTAAATCCAGTTCACTGGCAAGTCAAGACATCACCCTCCTGATGTCATTCTCCTCCTCCAGAGTGAAGAGTGAACCTGAGCAGTGTGCACCCACAGGTGTGGTTAGGTGGGAGAGAGACAAAGGAAGAGCATTCATGGTTGGGAACTCCCAGCCCTGGAGCAATGAAGCAGCTGTTTCTAGACCAGATAACAACAGAAGTCTATTGTCCTCTCAGGGGATGACTTCTACTGAGATCTGGTGGCCTGCCCAATGGTGACTGCAGGGGTCTTTTTCCATCCCTGTGGAACACTGAAGGCCAGGAGTGGGGGAAGCAAAGACTTGCTGAAGAAGATGGTGGCTTAGAGGGGATTTGGATTTTTGGACTATACCGGAATTTGAAATGTCCATGTACGGAGGACAGGCTTCTTATTTAGGGTGAACACAACTAACACAGAGTCCTAAGACTGTATTTGCCTGGTCTTACAGACTTAATAAAAAGGGCTTTAAATTAAAAAGGCAGAGGAAGGAAGAAGATTACCTATTCCTGCTCCTCTGCTCTGCTCTCTCAAATCTGACTAGCTGTGATCCTGGATAAGTCACTTACCTTCTGCATCAGTTACCTCAACTACAAAATGAAACAATAACAGCATTGACCTCCCAGGGTTGTGAAGATCAAAGGATATAATGTTTGTAGGGGCCTGGCCCACAGTAGGTGCTTAATAAATGCTTGTTATCTCCCTTCCCATCTTAGACCATTGCTTTTGATGGATATTCCTTACTTAAGAGACAACAAAGGGGTGAGATGAGGACTAGAGTACAGAGTCCATTCTAAAGGTGTACATTCACCACCACCGCTGGTATCCACAGTGGAGCTCCTGTAGAGAAGGAGAGAGAGAAGAGGGGTCTGCTTAAGAGGTCATCAGCATGGGCTAGCCTACCAGAGTTTGCCGGATGTCTTGGCAGGCCTGGGAACATGCATTACTACTGTTCTCACCTTCCCATCCATATGGAATCGCAAAAGTGTTGATGCATGTAGCCAATTGCTTTAGTCTTTGGAGAGCCGTGCCAATCTTGATTTTCTCACTGAGGAAATGAACCTCTCTCAGCTTCATATCATTTGCAAGTCTGATTTTTATGCCTTCTCTCTTTATTTAGAGCATTGGTATGCAAGTCTCATTGCCAAGGAGGTGAGACACTGGGAGATACCACCCCAGCATCCACTAGCTTGTGACCTTTTGGGACTGTGACTTCTGGAAACTGGAGATTCTTCTGGAAGAGAGGAGCTATAAGGAGTGGAATCCAGCTGGGAGTTGAGGTTGGGGTTTGTCCTCCACATTTGGACCAGGTGGGTAGGAAGAGTTCTGTGGTGTGACAAGAGAGAGCTCCTGGAATAGTGACATGGGTGCATGGTAAATCATGTTTGGGCATGGCTCCATCCAGCTACGGATCAGCTACTAACTGCATGAACAATGCCTGAGCACCTCCGACTTTAGCATGCATTCACTGCGGAGGGGTTGTAAGAAAATGCTCTCACATCCCTTCCCTTCCTGGAACATTTTATACCTTGTCTGTAAACCCCAAGCCTATCTCTGCTCATTAGTCACAAAATCTTGTCCTTTGTCCCTGCATTCATCGCCAGAACCAGAAGGAGCTGAACCTTTCTTCTGCCTGCCTGGGAGCATCCTGAGGATTATTCCAAGCCTCTTTCTGGGCAGGAGGCACAGCAAAGGTGACCAGCAAGGAAGATGTAGCCAAGGGGGAGCCCCACAGAGCCACAGACAAAGCCAGCCTTCAACAGCCTGGAGACACTTTGTACTGGCCTCTCTGCTGAGTTATCCACCTGCCTTTGCTCCAGGACCCTCTGTTTCTTCTGAGCAGGTAAAGCCCTTACCCCCACCACAACATTACTCATCAGTATCTCACTCTTGGGAAGTCTAAGGCTCCCAGGGAAAGCTCTGTGGGGGAGTCCAAATATGATGAAATCCCAAGTGGACTGCAATTCAAGAAAGGAGTAAAATCCCAAGAAAGTATAAGACATCCTTCCTCCTGAGGTGGTCAGTTGGGTCCCCATGGGGTGGTGTAAAGCCAAGCACGAGCAGCTTTCCAGAGGAAGGCTGCTGTGAACAACTCTCAAGGTTCGGATTCAGTATAGGGAACTCTCTATTGATTCAATAACAAATCAGAGGAAAACATGCACAGAAAATCAAGGTACAGTATCCGCAATGTTACAATTTATCACATAAAATCAAAATACAACATTCTCCATGTCAGAGCTCAACAACTTATCACTAAAATGGCCACATAGTTTCACCAAAGTGGTCACATAGTTTTCAACATAGTACATTTATTTAGTCAATCACAAAATTCTTAATTCAACCTCAAAGTTCTCCACCCCAGGTCACAGTAAATCATAATCGTCTCAGTAAGTACACAATATTCAAGTAAAATTTTCTTTCAGCTTGACTCTAGGCTGGCTCTCAGCTTCCATGGTTCCTCTTCCATGGTTCAGCTCCAACTGTCACCTGGGTTCAAAGATAGACAACTCCTAGCTCCTTGTCCAGTTCACATTCCATACTGAAGCTCACAGTGTCCAGTCCACCTCAAGTCCTTCACAGTTCCTGTTTCTGGGAAGACAAAGCTTGACAGAGCCACAATAATATTCATACACACTGCCAGCACCATCATTAATTCACTATCTGCCTGTGAAATCAACTCAGACCCGTCAACAAGGTCTGAGAGGTCAACACAAATCATCAGTAAAGTCCCACGACCTCCAAAACCCTCCTCCAGGACTTCTGTAAGCATACAACCAGAAAATCCTCTTTCAGGGCTTCCAGTGAGGTCCCAGGGCTTCTGTACAAAGTACCACAGACAGAGCAGACAAACGGAGTGCCAGGGTACCACAAGAGTCCTCTTCTCAGTTCTGCTCAATTCTCAGTTCAGTCTTCAGTCTAGCAGCAGCTGCCCTGCCTCCATGATGCTTATCCCAAGAAGCTCTGACTGTCCAGCTTGTGCTCTTCCTTATATACAGTATAGCTTCTCCCCTTCCTGTTTCAGGAGTTCATGAGTGCTAGGGTTCACAAGTTATGGGGTTCACACATTCCATTTCTTAACAGACTTGATACAAGGCTGATAATAAAGATACAAGGAACTGAAACAAGGTGTGAACTACTTCTGTACTTGCCACTACAGGTGGTTGTTACTCCTCACCCTGTAGGTACTATCTTCCTAAACACCAGCTCCACACTCTTTTCTGCCCACTCCCAGTGTGCCTCCCCTCAATTAACCAGCTCCCTGCTTTTTTTTCTAGCAGAGACATCTACTCCAATGGCCTGGTAAGGACAGCAGTTACAGAACATTTCTGTCTCCTATGCAAACATCATGGGTGTGAGAGTGGTCATGAACTTAATGTACAGTAGGAGTGAGGTCCTCAGGGCCAAGACAGCTCCTAACTCTGGGGTTCTCTGAGGTCCCTTCCAGCTCTACCTCTGGGATGCTATAGAAGCCAAGTAGTTGTTTTATTTCGAAGTAGAAGAATTATTCAACTTGTTTTGCCTTGTCCAGAGCTGGGGATCCTAGATAGTTTATGTGTCAAGGACTCCTCTGTCAAAGATAAAACCTCTGAGGGGGCAGAGCCAAGATAGCAGAGTTCTGGGGTTCTCTTTCTAGGGCCACAGTTGGTGCTATGAGAAAGATACTCATGGAGATCACAGGACTTCCCAGGTAGGGTCTGGGAATGAGCCTGGAGTTTCTGCTATCCACTGCTTCCCTAGAGGCCCTTAGGATGATCCACATGATATACCCATGAAAATAGCAAACTTCTCACCATCTAAGAACTGATAATCAGTGCAGAGGATAGTATTTATTACATTCCCAGCGGGGAAGTGGATGTGATGCTCATTAGGGACGCACCCACAATGATGTAGAAGCAGGAGTGGGGGTCTACAGTTCTGTCCTTCCTGGTAGACTTAGGCTTAGTCAAATTCCTCACTTTATTTCCCTACATTCCCTCTCTATATGCAGATTATATGCAGATTACATAGGTGTGGTCATGAGCATACCAGTGACAGGGTGTGACCTCTAAGGTGGACCTGTTTACCTCACCCCCACCTTTCTCATTAGTTCCAAAGTCAGGGTTTTAATAAATAAAATAAGCCAGCTTCCCCAGGGCTCTTGATTTTCTTCCAATAACTTGTGGGACCAAAACAAGATACCAGAACACTCTGCCTGGAGTCAGGAGAATCTGAGGGACAGTTCTGGGTAAGCTGATTCAGTTTACCTCAGCTTCCAATGCACATCATGATAGCCTGGCTTCTTGGGAGGATAAAATGATAAAATTTGCAAAGCATTCATCACAGTAGGTGTTTAATAAATGCTCGTTTTCTTCCTTCCTGAAAACTGAAGTCCATTAGACCAAGCCAGGCTCTAAGCAATGATGAGCATATGAATTGTTGTCTCAGAACTTGGAACAAAAATCATTCTCCAGTCATTGGACAGATGTTAGCAGGCAGTTTTCAGAGGAAGAAAATGCTCCACCTCACTGGTAATTAGGTCATCCTTCCTGTGTTCAGCCTCCTCATCCTGAGTTCTGGGGAAATCCAAGGGTAGGAGTATTTCCTTAAAAATGACTCAAATTTCAACCAATTTCTCAATTAGCTAAACTCTGATAAGTGAAAATTTCTGAGAGAGATTCATTTTTCATAGCTCAGAGTCCCTACCCCTGCTTATCAAGAATTATTTATTTGACCTGCTTTCCCAATAAGCCCTTGTTGCTACCTACTGTAGACCTCTCCCCAAACCATTTTGAGCCCCCAAGATCTGAGAAAGGCCTAAAACCTGGACTGGCCAATCAGGAGAGACATTGTGACCCACTCTGAGCTTAATTTACCATAATGCTTTCCTTTACTCTCTGAGTGAACTCAAAATGCCCCTTCCTGTGTCACCAAATAGGAGGCCAGGTGACGCTGACCAGGAGCATTCTTCTGTTTATTGTTGTACCCCAAAAGAGCGAGACAGAACATCCCCGAGATTAAATTTAAAAAGTGGATTTTATTACCACGGAGCTGTCGGGGTACATGCCCAAATCAGACAGTGCTTTGGCACAGACATTGTGCCGGTTTTATAGAGGTTCCATAGCTAGGTCCCATAAGCTGAAACTACAGTGATTGGTCAATGTACATTTGAAACTGCAATCAGTGATTGGTCAGTATACATCTGAATTTCCCACCTTCTCGAAACCCTAGGCTGGGACTCTCCTGCACAGATCAATCTAAGGAAAGGTAAGGGGTGGGGGTCGTGCTTATTTACAGATCAGTTAAGGGAGAGGAAGGTGGAGTTCTCTGCTTTACAAATCAATGAAGGAAAGGGGAGGTTGAGATGTCTGTTTTACAAATCAATGAAGGGAAGGGAAGGGAAGGGAAGGGAAGGGAAGGGAAGGTTGAGTTCTCTGTTTTACAAATCAGGGAAGGGAAGGGAAAGGTTGGAGTTTACCAATCAATGAAGGGAAGGAGAAAGTGGAATTGTGTCCAACATTTATGACACAAGGCCCTTTGACCCAAATGCTTTCTTGAATAATGGGGCTTTTCTTAAGTATTTTATGGACTTATGCTACATAGGGGAAACACAGACAGCCTGGATCTGTAATTTCAATTGACACTTTGACATTCTCCTGTCTTATTATCTTTACAACTTATTCATGTAAGAAATTCCTTAGGTTTAGGGGTGCATGAGACCCCAAAATACCTACATGTCAGGTTCTGCGGAAAGAATTTGACTCAAGTCTTCTCTCAGCCAAAGAAAGGCAAAGTTTATAAGAGATTCACCATCATGGGTAGACTCTTAAGGAGTCTAGGTATCTGTGATGCTTGTATTGGACAAGTGGGACAGAATGATCTGACACAGAGTGAGTCTGTGCCAGGTAATTCTTGGCCACCTCATGGAGGCAAGATGGAGCTTATACACAGAAAGGTTGTTGGGGGGTTCTAGGGGTGGTCTAGAGGAGGAGTTTGGGGAGGGTCTTGAGGAGGAGTCAAATGAGGTCAGACTCTAGTAATGAGATTAAGGGTGGGAAAGAGCTGAAGACTACTGGAGATGACTGACAGTGGAGGGCTAGGCTAGTTTAAGGGTAACAGATTTGGGTATAGATATTTTGATAAGATCAAAGGTGGGAAGTAGATGGACAATGGACAGCTAGGCTAATTAGAGTAAGAGATTTGGACCTCCCTATAATGAAAGGTTTATGTCTCATCAAATGAGAAGAGTCAATCAGAGTTCAAGGGATTTCCCAGAGCCTTTCTCATATCATGGTTAACCATATAGAGACCATAATTTTGGCTGACATAGGCATCCTGAGCCAGGAAGGGAGGGAGGGGTGAGAGGGAATTGCTCTGAAGATATAACGTCTGCATTGTCTGTCCAGCCTTGAGTTCATTGTCTTATGATGAGCCCCCATGTGTATCTCTATATGCATGTTCCACAAGCTCTGAGAGAAATAAACATTCATATTCAGCCTAATTTTGTTTGTCTTTCTAAGAATGAACTTAGCAGTGCTTGATGCTGTTGTACCTGGCCCCATTCTGTGTCCCCTCCCCCAATCAGCTCTCCTTCACAGAAGTAAGCAAACTGCCAGGTTAATTCCACCTAGGGAAAGTTGGTGGGCGAGAGCGTTTCAAAGTGTGCACTGACCAATCACTGATTTTAGTATCTGCAAGTTCCTGCTTGTGTAATCCCTAACCGTTGGCCATGTGGGTTGCTTTTAAAAGCTGAGGCCTTGCAGGCAGGTCAAGCTGTTCAATTTGGTGTGGGGCCTGAGCGGTCATGGCGCCAATAAAGGGTTCACTTCTAAATTGTTTCTTGGGTCTTGTTTGTGTTTCAGGTACAGCAATACTATACATTAAAACCCTTAATCTTACAAGATAAACTATTACATACTGAATATGTAATTTTTAACAATGAAATGAATAATCACAAAATTTAATTATTCACAATATTTTATTTGTGAAAAGAGCTCCTCTTTGTACTATCACTGACATTGCAGATGACTTTACCTTACTTGAATTTATTCAAGGCATCAAGCAAAACATTTCCTTCACGGCTGTCAATGAAAACCTCTGTTTGTTATCTTAGTAAAGAGTTTTAATTGGATTAAATAAAAGAGCAATAGAATGAAATTCAGAAACCACCATCTCAGGTATGTCACCATTTCCCTGGGAACTATTACATTTTACTCTTTTTAGTGAAAAATTCTCAGTGGGGTTGCTAGGTGGTGATCCACCTGAAGACATTTACTAGCTGTGTGACCCTGGACAAGTCACAACCCTGTTTGCCTTATGTGTTTAAAAAATATGAACTGGAGGAGGAAATGGCAAGCCATTCTTGCATCTTTGCCAAGAAAACCACAAATGGGGGTCATGAAGAATCAGATGTGCCTAAAACAACTCAACAACAAGAAAAAGTAGTCTGGGGAGGAAAGAGAGGAGCAGTAAATCTGTGCCCTGTTTTGGACATGTTGAGTTTGAGATACCTACTGGAATCCAGTCCAGCAGATGAGAATGTGGAATTGGACCTTGGCAGGGAGAGCGGGACTGGAATCATCTGCAAAGATATGATAACTGAGTCCTTGGGAACCGATGAGACCATCTAGTGAAGTAGTCCAGATAGAGAGAAGGGCTCAGCCCTTGGGGGTCACCAGGGAGTGGTCAGGCACCTGAGAAGAGAACCAAGGGAGAACAATGTTAACCACGTCTAGGGAGGAGCCAGTACCCCAAATGAGAGGGGGGAGTCAGTGGTGCCTGAGGCTGCGGGAAGCCAAGAAGGAAGAAGACAGCATTGATGACTCTGGAGGGGACAGTTTCAGGTGAGTGATGAAGTCGGAAGTCAGATTTAGGGGATCCAGAAGAACGCAGAAGAAGAGGGAGATACAGGATGAAGCTTTCAAGGACGGCTAGAGCAGGACAGGCACATTTGTAGCTGGGAAGGAGCTAGCAGAGAGGGAGGCACTGAAGATAAGGGTGAATGGGAACAGTGGTAGGGGAGATCTGCTGGAGAGTTTGGGAGTGAACGGGAGCAATGGTGCATAGGGGGACCTGTGTTGGTAAGGAGACAGGCCACCTCTTTATCCAAGAAAGGGGCAAAGGAGGAGGTAGTGGCAGAAAATGTTGGAGGGGTTTAAAATGGAGAAGGGAGAAGGGGGTGCTCTTGGAAAATGGTATCAATTTTGGGGGTGAAATATGAGGCAAGGTACTTAGTTGGGGGAGAGGTGGGGTGGTTGGCTTGGTAAGGGATGAAAAAAGTTTGTCAAGAAGGACATCTAATTGATTAGGGAGGTGTCAAAGGATTGCCTTGGTGTAGGGAGAACCCAACCGAGATTATGTAACTTAGGTTTGTAGTGGGCCCAGCCAACACAGGTTCATGACTTCCTCCAGCTTTGTTTAGCAGTGTAGGATGGGGGTGAGGGAGGTAGATCTGGGATGAGGTGGAAGTGATGTGCGTTTTAGCAAAGTGTAGTTGGTCAGAGGACATGTGGGATTCCAGAGGACAGAATGGCGTTGCTTGTGTTGGTTTACCACAGGGTTGAGGAGAGAGACTGAGAGAGACAAGTGCTTTGATGAGAACCCCCCCATGGAGATCTAACTTGGTATCAGATGGTGATTTTGTGCCCTGTGAGGCTCCAGATACACATGCAAGATCAGACAGTGGTGTGGACTGGAGGAAAACCGTGAGAGGCAGGTTGGCAGTATGAGAGGGATGTGCTAGAGAAAGCCCTGGGGGAGGCAGGTTGGTGCATAGTGAGGTTTAATACATGCTTTTCACTCCCTCCCTCCCTTATTCATCCTTGGGTCCCAAGTGTGGCTAAAGAGATATTCTCTGACAGAAAGGTAGAGCTTTTAATGAGCTCAAGCTTGGGGCAAATCAATAGTGGCCAATGATAACCAGCAGAGCCTAATGGATGTGACAGGGCCACTGCCTTTTTCTGGTCAGGCCACATTTGGAAGTTCTGGGCACCTTGGAATGCACCCTTCCCAGGTGGGGAAAGGTCTCGAGTTCATACCATCTGAAGATCGGTAAGGGGAACTGGGCATGTTAGCCTTGTTTAGAGAAGGCTTGGGGAAGAGAAGAGGAGAGGGGAGGGGAGAGAAGGGAGGAGATAAGTGCCACAAAGTGTTTGGAGGGCTGCCTTATGGCAGGGGAATTGGGTTCATTGTAATTTGCTTCAGACTCAGGCAAAGGAACCCAGAGCACCAGGTGGATGTTTCAGAGAGGCAGGCTTAGAGTGCAGAAAGGAAAAACTCTGTAAAAGTAGGCCTGCCTTGGGGATTTCTGTTTTTCTCTCTGGAAATCTCTGAGCAAATAGATAAAAAGTTTGGGCCCCAGGCAGAGTCTGCTCCCCACCTTCACCCATCACCCCTGGGGTTTCAAGACTAGCTGTGCTAATGAGCAGCCAAGGCCCTCACCTAATTAGCACCAAGTTGCTAACGAGATGCTTCAGCAGTCTAGGGATCCTGGTGTCTGTGCCCCCCAAGGGCCTAGCACAATCCTCGATGGAAAGGCCAGAGGGGCAGCCCGGGCAGATGTGAGGAGGTAGCTAATGAGCTCACCAGAAGAGTCTGACTCCTCCCCAGCCCATTAAAGTCTTTAAAGAACTTTCTCAAGTGTGTGAGCTCATCGAGCTCCTTCTTGGGGAAGAGAGCCTGGGAGTCAGAAGCTTCTGGACACCCAAGTCACCCTTGTAGCTTTGGGGCTGTGGGCCTCTGCTTCTCGTCACATGGGGCCTGTAGTGTTCTCTAACCTTGCCTACCCCTTATGTGGTGTTTGAATGCTTGCAAAGCGATCTGCCTGGGCTCCAGTCAGGGCCATCACCCCTCCTTTGCCATCTGTGAGCAGTTATAAAGTGTCATTCCAGTGCTAGGAACAGAAGATCCAAGCACAATGCTGAGAGAATCCATGCTTTCACCCCACACCCCTTCTATAGCACTAGACAGCACGCACTAGACAGCGTGCCGTAAGCACATAGTGCTCAGCTGTGGGGAGCTTTTCATGACCCCATTTGGGGTTTTCTAGGCAGAGATCCTGGAGTGGTTTGCCATTTCCTTCTCCAGGTCGTCTTAAAGGCACATGGGGTCACAGCGGTCTGAGCTGGATTTGAATGCAGGAGAGGAGTCTTCCAGACTACAGGCCCAGTGCTCCATCCACTCAGATACCTAGCCACCCATATACACACTATTATAGCTACAAAATCAATGTAAAGGGGCTTATAGCATACCCACATGGGAAACAAGGGGAGGAATTTTGTTTCCACAGGATTATAGCACTCCTATGTCTGACAGCAGAATGTGGGTCAGAGGTGGCTGATGACCTAGCAGGGCCAGGCTTCTGCTCAGGCAGGGCGTGAGAGGCTTGTAGGCATGCTTGAGGAGCTGTTTGAGGGGCCATGATGTGGGCAGGACGTGGGCAGTTCAGGAGGCTGCACCTTTGTCTTTGCAAAGGGCTCACCTTTGCCTGAGTCCCTGTACTCCATTAAGGGAACTGCCCATTGACTCAGAAAGAATAAACATAAAAGAAATGTAATGAAAACCTTCCTGGCTTTCCAACAAACACTGTTTCTTCCTAGCCTATGCATGCCCCTCCCACCCCCAGCACCTAACAGGGAGCCCCCCTGCGTCTTCCACCACATGGCTGGCCAGGGCCTCCTCTCACTGGCTTCAGAACCAGGAAAGGCCTCATCTGGAAAACTGTCCTGACTGGGGCTGTCTGTCTTTCTTGGGTTTTCTTCAAAGATCACATACAGTCCATTGGCTTCATGGGCTCCGTGGACTGAATGCCATTGACTCTATCGAGGGTTAAGCAATGGGCCTGAGTCTGTCCTGCTGTGTTTGTCCTTCCCAGTTTCAGATGCTGGTGGTAATCTCCGCAGGTCAAACTTCTTGAGCTTGACTTTGAGCTCTTTGGAGCCAGGATTATGGGTGAGATAATGAAGCAGGGTTTTAGACTGGGACTGTGCTATATAGGGACCTCCCTTCCCCAGAGGCTGAGGAGGTATAAGGGGGGCAGTGGGGAGGAGGCAATTGTGGGAACTGAGAGAGCCACACTAACTCTGTCCTGTGACTTCACTCTGGAGATAGCCCAGTTCCTCTTTCTATTCAGTTATGAGTCTAGAGCAATGTCTGTCTTGTGAGAAAACTGTTCAGTTGTGGGAACTGGGAGAGGACTTTGTTGCATAGTCTGAACCTAGCCTTGTGTGACTGGGAAGCTAGACCTCTCCCTAATGCTTAGAGACCCTTAGCTGAGGACCCTGGTTATACTGCCCAGGAAGTCCAGTCAGATCCAAAGAGTGAGGCAAGGAGTTTTCTCACAATTGTACAACTCAAGCAACCCATTTGTCTTATCTGGAAACTGGCCCCCTGCTGCTCAATCACTTAGTGTTTCCTTGTTCCTTTGATTGAATGCTTGCAGGAAGTGGGGTGCCACTTTTTTCTGATTTAGGAAGACTGTACCTATTTATTATCCTCCTTCCAATTTAGCAAGCCCCTAATCTTTCCTCCAATTAGAAATCAGATGAACTACTCTTATGTCCTGGTTTGGAGCCTGTTCATTGTTTGCTTTTAACATGTAAAAATCGGTCTTCCCTTATATTCAGGGTCCAGTGCTGGGCTGAGGAGGCCTGGCCCCTGTCTGTTATGCAATTGGCAAAAATCACTATTTTCAGAAGACCGAACCTTTGTTCCTCAGTCATTTCAGATTTCACTCATCACAAGGATTAACCACACGTGTTCAAGAGTAAGCTTGCATATTTATGATTACATCTTTTCAAGTCAATATTATCTCATAAAAGCTAATCTTACTGTTAGTGGATAAACAGGACTGAAGCACAGGGGACTCCTCCCCCTACCATTGAGGGAAGTATTGATGGTGGCTGGAGAAGATGGCAGAGAGAACCTAGACACCCTAGTCCCCTTAATGGGTACAAGAGAACCCTGGGGGATGAATGAGCTGTAACTGACTCAGCCTTCAGGGGGTACCAGGGTAGTTAATGAAGTGTTGTATAAGTAGATCCCTTTTGGGGGGGAGGGAGACATGAGCTGGGGATCACACAGAAGGTGGCTTGTCGATTTCACCTGTGCAGCATCTCTGGTTATTTCGTCGATGCGATACCCACACCAGCTTCTAAGTATTCCCAGATTTGTATTACAAGATATAACAGACTCTCTTCCTTCAAGATGAAACCAAGACATGTACTCTAACACCAGTAAGCCAAATTCATCATAGTAACAAAGAAGTCTGTACACATTGCCAATGCAGGGAGCACTGCCACCCCAAGGGTTCTTGTTAAGACAAAGTCCAAGCATGTTAATAATGCAGGGAATGCCAACATCCCAAGCCTTCCCTCTGTCAGGCCTCCCTACAAACTCAAGTTCCCCCAGGCAAAAATCCTCCATCTCTCACTCAAGCTAGCTGCTCTGCTCTGCCAGCTCTCTCTCTCCCAGCTCTGTCTCACTCTCACGTCTTGCTCCACCCTTTTTTCCCACCCCTTTGGCAAGCTCCTCCCAGCATGGGCTCCATGTGATCACATAGGTCTATTGAGTAGGAGGGAATGCCTTCAAATTCCCTTAACGTTACATTTGGCCCCAAGATCTTTCATGGCCATTCCATAGGCTGATGGGAGTTTAAGGGTAACTGGTGTCAACAGAACTTTACAACAATAGAACAGGGATAACACAAAACAAACACATAAAATAGTATCTTAGGGTGGGGGCTTGAGCACAAGCACCCCATCATCCCCCCTCAAATGAATGTGACCTCAAATCCCTTGGGGTAAGGGGTGAAGGTCTCTTCTTCTATAGCTACTTGCTACTGAAATTGGACATAGAGCTGTCCCTGCCCTGAGAAGTCCCATTCTTTAGCTGGCATCTGGAGTTTGGCCAATGCCAGGTTCAGGGGTCACACATTACAGTCTTTAACAGGGGTGTGTAGTGACAACATAATATTCACAGCATCAATGGCCACTATAAATGTTTGCTTGATCACAAGATATAACAGACTCCCCATAGAGAAGACAGAAGCAAAACATTTATTCAGACACCAGAAAACCTATTCCCAAAACCAGTAAGCCAATTCCATCATAGTACCAGAGAAGTTAATAAGCCATAACAGCACAGAGAGTCATAGCATCCTTTAACCTTCTCATAAAGCAACATTTACTCACAAGCCTATCTCCCTCAAAAGTGTCTTCTCTTACCTCCAATCTAGCAGCTCTCACTCCAAGCTTCCTGTGGTCTCTGCCCCACCCTTCAGCAAATTCCTTCCACCACAAGTTCCATGTGATTACATTCAGTTTATTAGGAGGCAGGATATATCTTCAAAGCAGGGAAGGTCTTCAAATTCTCTTAGGCTTATTCAAGGACAGAGAAGATCTTCAAATTCTCTTTACCTTTACAGGGTGATATCTAGCTTAAGTGATCAGGCATCTGCAGGTAGAGGATACTAAATCTGTAGGAAACAAATGTAGCAAACAAGTTGAACACACAAAAGCCAAAAAGAATAAGGAGACAATAACCAGAAGCAGGATAGATATAAGGGTCAACTATGCTTTTGGAGTCCATGAACCCACTATCATTCATGGTAAAATATATTAAGAGCACAATTTGGTAATCATCTTCTCCCGAATAAACATTAGTTATGGTATTATCTTTCCCATGTGCTATAATCTCTGTAGCCTTCAAAACATCATCTGACTTCCATTTTACCCATACTTTAGCTCCCAATTTTATTCTACCAGTAGATCAAAATCTTTCAGTTCCTCTGATAGTTATTGCAGAAGGAGGGTCAATTTTAACAAAGGGTATTGTTTCACAAGGAATAATGATCACTTGAACTATTCTATCATTTTAACAAAGATGTATAGGTTCTTCACCGAAATTTGGGAATTTCACAATAATTTCTCCTTGATAATTAGAGTGAGTCTATTCCTCCAACCAATACATGTATTCCTTGAGCTGCTAACCCTGATTTAGGTAATATCCACCCAAAATTATGTTTACGGATTTTCATACATGTTGCAGTATAGATTTTCCTTCTTTTCTATCCAACCAAAAGTCTTCTAAACAATTTAAATCATATCCTGCTGACCCAGGTGTTCCTGGATATGGTGCAGGGACATCTTGCCTTGTAGTCTAATCTAATTCTCAATATTTGGGATCTTAGGTGTTTGCTGTGAAGGTATATTGTCTGCCCTATCAAGTGAAAGCAAACTGGTTCCATTGTGTAGAATCTATTGGGTTAATAAAGAAAGAATTGGCTAAACCAATAACTACATACCAAGTCCCATCATATTTCTGGATCCTTTCTATTAAGTTGATGGTGTCTGGAAAAGCAGCATACAAGGGGGGAGTTACCTTATTCAATTGTCTATAATCCACTGTCATTTTCCACATTACATCTGACATTCATACTGGCCAGACAGGATTCCATTGAGTGGTTGTAGGGGCTAACGCTTCTGCCTCAACATATTTCTTTATAGTACTGGTAATTTCATCTTGCCCACCTGGCACACAATACTGCCTTAAAGTAATTACTTCAGAAAATTTAGTTAAAGTTATTGGGTTCATTTTTATTTTCCCTACTAAAACTCCATTAATTACTACTTCCTTACTGCAAATTGGTGTCTCCCTTCAGGCAAATTTAAAGTCATACTTCCCAATATATCTATTCCAATGATGTATTTGGGAATGAGTACAATTACCACGGTATATTATTTCTTAGGTAATTGTACAATTTTCATCATTATTTTAACTTGTCTGGCTGATATTTCAGCTCTCCTGCCACCCTCACTCCTGTGATGGTAATAAGAGTTTCATGTTTGAATTTATCAGGGTTTCCATATATAAGGGAGGTTTCTGCACCAATATCTATTAATACCCTAGTTACAACAGTTGGTCCATTTTTCCAATATATGGTTAAACTGATATAATGTGTGTAATCTTGTCTGTGTATTTCTTTTCTTTTTTTTTCCAAATGCTTTATTAACTTCTGGTTTACATCATTCATTTCCATCAGATTTTGAGTTACAATATTTTCCCCATTTTTCCCCTACCCACCCTCCCAGAATAACAGTCATACGGGATATCCCCTCATCCAATCTGCTCTCTCCCCTCTCTTCTCCCATACCCCCTTCGACTTTTCCAATAGGGTGAGGTGAATCCCCAAGCCCCTCCCAGTTACATGCAAAATAGTATTAATCATAGTATTTATATATTTTTTTAAATTGATTTCAAAAGAAAGATAAGCAACTCAGTATATGCTGTACGTGTGTAGCTCTGCAAAACATTACCCTAGTAGATATATTGTAAAAGACTGACTATATTTCCCTCCCTCCCATCCCACCTTCCACCTTGTCCACTCCCCACCTTGATCCTGTCCCTTTTCAAAAGTGGGTGCTTCCAACATCCCTCCCCCTCAGCCTGCCCTCCCCTCCACTACCTTCCACCATCCCCCTCTCCACCACGCTCCTGTGGGGTGGGACATCCTATTTAGTATGCATGTCATTCTCTCCCTGGTCCAAATTCAACGAGAATAAGGTTTTACCTTTTTGCCTTCCTGTTCTTCCCCTTCCCTGCAACCACCTTCCCCAGCCTCCACTACACAAGACTGCTCACTCCATTGTCTCTCCTCATTCCCCCTCATCACATTACTCTCTCACCTCTTAACCTCAGCTTTTAAGTATCATCCCTTCCTATTAAATTCGACCTGTGCCCTCTACTCATGTATACCTGAAAACATATATACACACATTCATATATGAATTCATATGCCCATATACCTTTCTTCAACTATTTTCATATTGAGAAAAGTTTCATCAGTTACAGTTATTGTTTTTCCCTGTAGGAATGTAAATAGTTCAACTTTGATAAGTTCATAGTGATTTCTTTTCCCTGTTTACCTTCTCAAGCATCCCTTGCTTCTTGTATCTGAATGTCAAATTTTCTATTCAACTCTGGTTTTTTCCTCAAGAATGCTTGAAAGTCCTCTATTTCACTGAATGACGCAAATTTTCCCCTGAAACATGATACTCAGTTTTGCTGGGTAGGTGATTCTTGGTTTTAATCCCAGGTCCTTTGACCTGCAGAATATCATATTCCATGCCCTTTGGTCCCTCAGTGTAGAAGTTGCCAGATCCTGTGTTAACCTGATTGTGTTTCCACAATATTGAATTTGTTTCTTCCTGGCTGCTTGTAATATTCTCTCCTTGATCTGGGAATTCTGGAATATGGCTACAATATTCCTAGGAGTTTTCTTTTTGGGATCTTTTTCAGGAGGTGATCTGTGGATTCTTTCAATCTCTATTTTTCCCTCTGGTTCTAAAACATCTGGGCAATTTTTCTTGAGAATTTCTTTTTTTTTTTTTTGAAATCTAATCTCAGAGAGGCTGCATTTTATTGGGGGAGAAAAACATACTGAATTATGTACAAAATAAGTACAAGTACAAGTATAATATTTCTGAATCATTTTGAAGGCAACAAGGGATTCTTAGAGATGGAGGTAAGGGAGGAGTGAATGGCAGACACAAAATACAAAGGCTTGGAGAGTGGACATGAAATATTGTATATGTTGAAAAGGAAAAAATGCCATTTTGGCTGGGTATAAAGGGAAGTAATATATGTGTAAAAGAGGCTACTTTGGGAAGTAATATATGTGTAAAAGAGGCTACTTTGGCCATGTCACCTATTAGATTTTATTCCTTTTATAAGCAGGTTGGCATGTATACAGAAATATTTAGTTTTAAAGGCATAATCACAAATATACAAACTTATTTCCCCAATACAAGGGAGGCATACTTCTCCCTCCTGTTCCCCCCTCCCCCCAGTACCACCTTAGTCTCTAGCAAGGTGAAGGAGATTGAATTCATAGTTTAGTTTGGCTCTCATAGAGCACAGTTCCAGTCTCTAGTCCAAAATCCACCCTGGGTTTGAGTCCCAGGAACCTTGACTTCTCAGGGCTTCCATGCTGTGCTAGCTGACTGCATCACCATTGCAATCCAACGTCACCAGGGTGAACTCTTGAGTCCCTGGGGATGGCCTCCAACACCATGCTATATAGTCTCTCTTGTCAGAAGTGATAGAAAATTGATTGAAGAGGTCACAGTTCTGTTTAGAGAAACCATGGAGTCATCAGCATTGGAGGTTACTTGGTTACTTGAATAGCAAGGAGGAGAAAAACAATTCCAGAAGGTGAAGTGCATCATGGTTAGGGCCATTCTGTACCCTGGGCAGGCAGTCACTAATAAGGAAAGCAGGACCTCACAGCTGAGGATGATCCAGGGTGGAAAGGAGGCTCTCACTTTGTCCTAGGCATGTCTATGCTGACAACTCCGGAATCGCCACAGCCGCCGGCATTCCGGGGTCCCTCCAGCCGGCTGCTGGCCCGGCCGCCCTGGGGCCAAAACCCTTGAGAATTTCTTGAAGGATGATTTCTAGATTCTTTCTTTGATCACAGCTTTCAGGTAGTCCAATAATTTTTAGATTGTCTCCCCTGGATCTATTTTCCAGGTCAGTGGTTTTTCCCATGAGATATTTCACATTGCCTTCTATTCTTTCATTTGTTTGGATCTGCTTAATAGCATCTTGATTTCTCATAAAGTCACTAGCTTCCATTTGCTCCAGTCTAATTCTGAAGGAATGAATCTCCTTAGAGAGCTTTTGAGATTCTTTTTCCATCTGGCATATTCAGCTTTTTAAGGCATTCTTCTCCTCATTGCCTTTTTGAGCCTCTTTTGCCATTTGAGTTAGTCTATTTTTTCAGGTGTTATTTTCCTTAGTCAGGCTGTTGACTCTCATTTCATACTTTTCTTGCATCTTTCTCATTTCTCTTCTCAATTTTCCCCCCACTTCTCTTATCTGCTTCTTAAGGTCCTCTGTGGCCTGTAACCAGCTTGTATTTTCATTCGGAGCTTTTGGAGGAGGATTTCTGACCTCACAGTCCTCCTCCTGTTCCATGATCTGATCCTCTTTGCCCCCCAAATAGGAGTCTAATGTTGCATTTTTCTGTTTATTTTGTTTCCTTTTCCTAGGCATGTTGTCACTCAATTACTTGACTTTTGAGCTTGTTGCCACAGTAGGACTTTGCCACCAACCAGGGGAACTTCCGTCCCAAACGTTGGGGTTTTCTCAACTTCCAGAGGTATTAGTTAGGTGGCCTCTGTGAAGCCTCCACACACTCTGGCAAGCTGGTCACACACCCCAAGACCTCCACCCCAGACCACAATCCAGATCCAGGGAGGTTAAAGCAAGAGTGATTACCCCCCAGACTGATCACTGGATTCCCCTACAGTTTGCAGGTGAAGAGCTGAAGCTGCAGCAGCAACATGGCGCAAGCCATGCAGGTTTCTCAGCAGCTTCTCACCCCCAGGGGAAGAATCAGCCCCACCAGTCCCAAAGTCCATAGGGCACTAACCTCTCACTCTGTCCTAGGCATCTATGTGTTGATAATTATGGAAATGCCATAGCTCCTGATGTTCTGGAGTCCCTCCAGCTGGTTGATGGTCTGGCTGCCCTCAGGCTAAAACCGCCACTCACTGGGATCTGGCCAGAGTGCTGTGCTGGCCGCTCCCTGCCCGGCTGTCCTCAGCAGGAGGCTAGCTTCTCTGTGTCATTTTGTGGGTTCTGGAGCTCCAGAGGTAGTTCAGACTTCTCCTTTCACATAATTTTTAAGTGGTGTGGGTGGAGCTCCGAGGAAGTGCTGTTTCTACTCCACCATCTTGACTCCACCCTCACCCTTGTCTGTGTATTTCTTTAATCTGAGCTGAGGCTTGGCCAATTTCCAATTTCTTATTCACCCTGAAGGTGTGACAAACTTGGATACAATGGTTCAGGAGGATCTGTAGGTGGTAGTTCTTACTTCCTTATTCCATCTAATATTAAGTCCCTTTTCTTCATACATCTTATATAGTTCATTAATTGGAATACCATCTATTCTTCCAGAATCTGTCCTTGCTATTAATAAAGCAGTAAATAATTCTTTCCTTGTTAATCTATCCTGACTTTGAATCCACTGGCTATTTGCTCTTCTCTCTTGAGGAAATTTATCTTTTCTCCATTCCTCTAAGTCACCTAACTGTGAAATCTCATCTAGTGCCTGTGAAAGAGGGTGCCCTATTTCCCCAATTAGTAAAATCAGAATTAGATGCTTATAAGCAGAGGGAACAGTCTTCACTATTATATTTCTATGAGAAACTGTTAAGGGAATACTATGATAAGCCTCTGTCTCTCCAATCATTATTGTGGTTTTCATGATCTCTGTTTTTACCTTTCTCATATAGTCTCTAAGGGAATACCAGAGTCTATCTCCACTAGACCACGTAGAGTCAGTAGGATACTGCTTACTGCATCCCTCTGTAACTAAAATTAACAGATTAGTTCCATTGTTACCTCCTTGCATATGGTAATCTCTAAAAGCTTGTTGTACAAAAGGATTTTGCCTAATACCTATAAATTTCAAACAATCTATATTGTTTATTTCTACTCCTCCAGTCCCCTTGTCACTGATTCTCACCATCCAAGATATTAGTGATTCTCCCATTTTTTGGTGGGTTAATCGATAAAATATCTATGCCTCCAGCTGAGTAAAATCTTCAATTACTTCTTTAAACATTGTGTGATACCCCTGGTTCTCATGCTTCCTTTTTAATATTGGACGTGTGTCCTCAGTTTTAAAAGCCTCACCATCTAACTTTGGCCCCATTTTTAAAAGTAAAGCAAAGATGGGATCTCCAGCCCCAGCGGCTAAGAGTACCTTGATTTCCTCTCTGCTGATGTAAAATGATTAATAATAATATTTAACATTTGATTTTTAAAACTTTGAATTCCAGATTCTTCCTCTCTCTTTCTCTCCTCATCACTACTTTCACTAATGTTATAGGTTGTACATTTCCTCCAAGACATGCTGTGAGTATCCATAGTGAGTTGAGTAGAAGAAAAGTACATTTCTGAGTTTTCTCCTTGAAGCACAGCCCTTCTTCACTTGTTTCTGGCTTGATTCAGCTCTTTTATGTAAAGACTTTAGATAATCATAGCCTCATCCCCTTTCCTGCAGGAGAGTAGGGGGAAAGGGGATGAGAGGGGGTATGATAGAGGGGAAGGCAGGTTAGGGGGAGTGTAGTTAGAAGCACATACTTTTGTAAAAGGGCAGGATCAAAGTAGAGAATAGAACAAGTGGGAGACAGATAGGATGGAGGGAAATAGTCTTTTTCTATATATCCACTATGGATATACATGTACAGATGTACAACCTATATTGAATTGCTTATCTTCCCAGTAATGGTGGGTGATGAGGGAGGAAGGGAAAGAATCTGGAATTCAAAGTTTTAAAATCAAATGTTTAAAAAATACATTATTATTATTATTATTAATCATTATTTTTACATCCAATGGGGAAATAAGATATATAGCCACTGGGATATGGAGATCCATCTTGCCCTACTGGAAAGCTGTAAAGGGGGGATGTGGGAAGATATAGGAGAGAGAAGATTGGGGGAGGGGGTATAGTTTACATCATTTATTTCCACAAGATTTTCAGTTACAAATTTTCTCCCCATCTTTCCCTTACCCACCACCCCCAAACATCAATCCCACTGTATAGCCCCTCCCCAATCTGCTCTCTGCTATATCCTCCCCCATCCTCCATACAACTTTCCAGTAGGGCAAGATGGATCTCTATACCCCAGTGCTTGTTTATCTTATTTTCCCAGTTGCATGTAAAAAGAAATAATAATATTTTTTAAACATTTGTTTCTAAAATTTTGAATTCCAGATTCTTTCCCTTCCTCGCTTGTTACCCACCCTTACTGAAAAGATAGGCAATTCAATATAGGTTGTACATATGTAGCTAAGCAAAACATATCCATAGTGGATATATTGTGAAAGACTGGCTATATTTCCCTCCATCCTATTCTGCTCCCCACTTGTTCGTTCTCTGCTTTGACCCTGTCCCTTTTCAAAAATGTGTGCTTCTAACTTCTGTCCCCCACACCTTGCCCTCCCCTCCATCAACCCTCTCTCTTCACCTCCCCCCTACTCTCCTGTAGGGTGAGATACCCTATTTAGTGTGTATGTCATTCCCTCCCTAAGCCAAATTCAATGAGAATAAGGTTGACCCATTCCCTTTTGCCTTCCTGTTCTTCCCCTCCATTCTTACAGTTTACCTTTACCTCTTCTATATGAGGGTGTGGGGCCTCCTTGTTGGCTTCTCTAAGGGTGGGGCCTTGATGCTGGGGTTACTGTGGTAACAGAATTCTTTCTGGTGACTGGCCCTGGAGGAGGGTTCTCCTCAGTGTTCTGCCCTAGGGGTCAAGCCCTGTGCTATAGAAACATGAACTTTCTGCTGATCTGCCTAAGGGGTGGGGTCCTGCTGCTGGTTTACTTTGGAAGCAGGGTTTCTCAGCTGATAGACCTCAGTGGAGAGGTCACCGTTGGCCAACACCAGGGTAGGGCTTTACTACTTGTCATCAATAGTGTCAAAGCAACTTGTGCAGGGGTGGAGTCACTGGAATGAGACCTTGCTGGGCTTCACAGACTACTTATTTGCCTAGGGGGCTGCTGGTTTGCAGGAAGGTTGGGCCTCACTAGTGGATTGTCCTGGCCTTGGGGTCTTGCTGCAGGCCCCAACCAGGAGGCTGGCTGCTACTGCTGTTGCTCTTGGACCTGGCTCTTCTCCCATCTCAGTGAGACAGACTTTTCTGGGCTCAACTGATTAGCTGCTTCCCTGCCCCTAGACTAATTCTGAGGCAGTTTTCTAGTTGTTTTGGAGAGCAATTGAGGAGTGCTTTAGAGGGTTGTTCCTCATTCTGCCACCTTGGCACCAGAAGTCTTCCCAATTCTACTTTTTCAAAAGTTTTTTTCTTCAGCAGATTTTTGTACCTCTTTTCCCATTTGGTCAATCGTGCTTTTCCAGGCATTCTTCTCCTCATTTGGTTTTTGTGTTGCTTTTATCATTTGGCCTATTCTGTTTTTTTAAGGTGGTGCTTTCTTCAGCATGTTTTTG
>WOXC01010461.1:0-2500 GCA_011680675.1 Gymnobelideus leadbeateri
GACAAGCGGGGAGGGGGAGGGGGAGTGGAGATGGGGAGGGAAGGGACTTGGGACTTGTCTTCTGTGAATGCCATAGGAGGAAAGGGTGACACCTCCACATAGGTGTTCTACCCAGTGAAGTTACTCCTGTTCATGTATTCTAAATCCAATAAAATGTACACCAATCATAGAATCTGAGTGACAAGCTATCTCCAGAAGCCATCTAACCCAGAACTGAACAGGCATCCCTTCTGTACTATCTGTACACCATCCTTTGTTTCAGGACGTCAGAGTTGAGGAACTCACGGCTTTTTGAAGATAGCCCATTCCTCTGTGGGGTAGCTTTAATTGCCATAAAGTCATTTTATATATTGGGCCAAAATGTGCTTCCCCTGATTGCTCTCAATTCACTCTTCTGAGCCCAGAATACAATATTGGAAATGAAGTCAGATCTGGGGCAAAAGACAAGCTTCCATTCACTGCTCTACCAGCACCCATAGTTTCTACCTCCTGTCTAATTGTATTGTTTTTGGCTTCCTCACCACAGTCTCTCCCTACCTGATGCTGTTTAAAGCATTTCCCTCTATGAGTTTTGTTGAAGGCACTTTTGGACAGTGCTTGGCATGTCATAAGTAGCCAATAAAATGCTTGTTCACTGACTGATATACAGAGCCCCTGAAGTGTGTCCTGAGAGGTTTGGGTCCAGTTAAACAGACTCCAGAAAGAATACTCTCTATGATGCTACCTCTCCTTCCTCTATTTCTCCCAAAGTGGATAGAAGATTGTCTAATCTATTGTCTTCTCACTGCCCCAGAACCAACACCCTAACATTATATAGTGATGGATCAGTTGGCTCCCAAGTATTCAATCCATCACCAAGCATTTACTAAGTCCTGCTCCATGCCAGGCACTGTGCTGGGGGTGGGGAGGGTGCAAATACAAAGAATGAAACAATCCCTATTCTCAAGGGGTCTACATTCTGACTTCTACATTGTTTTGCATGTCAGAATGGAGTTGGGGCTGAGGGGGATGCAACAAATAGACATGACATCCTTCTGATCTTTTGAGGAAGTCCTGGCAAGAAAATGGAGCAAGAATTCTGATTCCAATTTATAAATCAGCACATTGATACTGAGAGAAGTGATTTGCAACAACTCTAACAAGTCACATTTCATAATCATTTATTGAGTGCCTACTATAGGTCAGGTATTATGTGAGGGCCAAAGAATAAAAAAAATGTATGTCTAGTAAATAAAGGAGCAAAGACTTGTGCCCAGCTATCTTCTTTTTCTTGTATATGCTGCCTCTGCCTTTACCTGGACAAGTACACATGCTGGAGGGAAGTGTGCAAAGGAAAGGAACAGAATAAACCAGGTGGTATTCCTCAGGTGGTTTTAGCCCAAGATTGGCAGAGAGAACATTATATTCTACATCCTTAGCCCTTTTCAATGGAGACCCAAATAAGCCTCTCACAGTGCCATGGAGAGATGAGTCAGTTCCACAAGTATGTACTGAATAGGTTCTATGTTCCTAGACTGGTGGGGATGGAGGGGGAGCAAAAAGTGCACGGCATGGCTTCTGCCCTGGGTGGGGGGGGGGGGGCGGTCCATGATGGAGAAAAGAGTGAAATGGGTAATAAGGTAGCCTGTGCTGTGTGCAGGGCACGAAGGACCAAAGCGAGTGATGGGGACCATAGCTCAGTGAGACATCTTTGTGAGCTAGGCTGATAATAACACCCCTTTTGTTTTTTCGGAGGGCAAATGGGGTTAAGTGACTTGCCCAAAGTCATATAGCTAGTAATTGTGTCAAGTGTCTGAGGTCGGATTTGAACTCAGGTCCTCCTGACTCTAGGGCTGGTGCTCTATTCACTGCACCACCTAGCCGCCCCAATAACTCCCATTTTTATAGGACTTTATGGTTTAGGGATTCATGACATTTTTCTCAAAAAGCGAGCTATCTGAAGCAACTGGTAATGTTCCCATATTTTAATTAAGGAAATAGGTTCTGAAAAGCTAATCTTGCTTATGGTCATAAAGCTATTTAACCTTGACAGCAGGTTTAAATCCAGACCTCTGACTTCAGATCCAGCACTCTCTCTCTTTCTGATATATAATCAGCAACATTTATTAAGTACTTCCTGTGTACTATCAACTAAGAATAGTCAACAAACATTTAGTAAGCCATCACCTAATACCAAGCAGTCTACTAAGTGATCTGGATATAAACAAAAGCAAAACCAGTCCCTGCCCTCACATCTCGGTTCAGAAAGTGGAGTTAGCATTCTATTAGGGGGGTGTAATATATTCATGCATATGTCAATAGCAGATATATTACTTTTTTTAAATGATGGGAGGAAGTACACCAACGATTGAGGTAAAGAACAAAGGCCTCATGGAAGAGAGTCTATGCTTGAACTGAACCTGGATAGGAGCTGGGGCTTTCAAGCAATATGGGTGAGAAAAAAAGAGCATTCCAGGCAGGAGAGACAGAGGCGGAACGTTGTGTGTAGAGTGGCAGATAG
>WOXC01010461.1:7500-122500 GCA_011680675.1 Gymnobelideus leadbeateri
CTACAGCTAAACTTGGAATTACTTCTACCACATGATGAAGCACTGGAATAGGAGTTGGTGTAAGTCATCCTTATATTGGGATAAAATCAAGTGAAGGATTTTATAATAATCCCTCTTTTAAAAAATCCTTCAATGTGTTAGTTATTCTTCCCAGTTTTGTGTTGTCTCTGTATTTTAATAAATATGTAAATATGTGTAGAGATGCTAAATGGATGCTCTGTCTACTGATAGAGTGCTAGACTAAGTCTCAAAAAGACCTCAGTTTAAATTCTGCCTTCAGACATTTACTAGCTATGTTATCCTGGGCAGGTCACTTATCCTCGGTCAGCCTTGGTTTCCTCATTTGTGAAACAAGGATAATAAAAGTACTTATCTGATAGGGGTGTTATGAGCATCAAATGAGATAATTTATGTTAAAAACTTTGCAAAATTTAAAGTGCTATATAAAAGTTATATAAATAATCCAAATACACATTATTATATGAGTCTTATGCCTTCATCTGGGGGTCACTGATGAAAATGTAGCTTAAATAAAGGCCAAGCAAAGAGACTTCTGGCTACTACTAGAGGCCTTCCAGTTTGCTGTCAATCACAATGGGTACAGTTGTTCAGTTTTTAACTTAGCAACATACATTTATTAAGGTTTGGCTATGGCAGGCACTATGGATACAAAAACAAATGAAGCAATTCCTGCCCTCAAAGATCTTACATTCTAATGGAAAGACAACGTGCATGCATATAAGCATTTTCCAAGTAAATACAAAATAATTTTAGGAGGATGATACTAAGGGGTGGTGTGGAAGGGGAGAATCAGGAGAGACTTCGTGTAGGAGGCAGAGTTTGAGCTGAATTTGGAAAGAAACTAGGGATTCTCAGAAGCACAGGTGAGGAGGGAATGTATCATAGGCATGGGGCACTGCCTAAACAATTGATATGGTGATAGCAGAAGGAATCGTGTGATAAGAATCTACACACAAGACTCTAACCACTGTCATACAGACTGTACCTGTCAATCTTGTTCACATGTTTACAGTGAGAGATTGTTAAATGCCTTGCTGAAATCCAAGTATACCATGTACCTGGCATTTCCCGGATCTACCAGTCTAGTAACCTTGTCCAAAAAGGAAATGAGGTTAGTCTGGTATAACCTGTTCTTGTTGAACCCATGCTACCTTACAGCCTTTCTAAGGCCTTACAAACTAATTGAGTTCAAACCTTTCTGGAATTTCCCAAGAATTGTCATCAAGCTCATTGAGCTGTAGTTTGAAGACCTTGAAAATCAGAAAACTTGCTTTGTCTCTAGTCTTGCATTACCTTTAGCATTCCCCTCTGGTTTCCAAAGATCACTGAGAGGTGCATAGAAACCTTATTGATAGCTCCAATTTTTTCCAGTGCCATTACTGAAGTCAGAGTTGGGAGAGCTGGTTCAGATTTGAAAGAATTCACTTAGGCCTTTTCTTTAGTCAATGGGAGCTTTACTGACACAGAAGCATTACAGGCTTGAGATTTAACAAGGACCTAAACAAAGGCACTGATATAGGAAAAGAACCAGACTTATATAGACAGAAAGCTACATAGCCTGTGGGATGATGATGTAATTTTTAGAGTTTCTAATGGGGTTGGAGATTTAGGGACAGGATGAGGAAGATGGATGACACAAGATAAGGGACACAGGAAATTTTATGACCCAGGATGGGGGAAGACAAGGAATTCCATGGTCCAGGACAAGGGGGAAGTTTTATGGTATTTCAAGATAAGGTAAGAGACTATAGGGCACCTTCAGGTTAGAGAATAAACTAGGGGCTTCATAAAGTACTGGAAACACAACTGTTAATATTATCTTTAATCCTTAGGGATCCATATCACCATGGGACATAGTTCAGAGGGTCATCAAATTTAGAGCTGGAAAGAACTATAGAGACCATCTAATCTAACCCCTTTATTTTAAAGGTGAGGAACCAGAAGGCCAGACAAGTTAACTCTCCCAAGATCACACAGGTCGTGTTGACTTGAATTTGGTGAGGGCAGCTTAGTGCTTACTCTTTCTCAATTCCCTGTGAAGCTTTTTTGTTCTAAACTTCCCCTGCTGGGGATGATTCTCCTTGGTAAATAGAAGTAATGCAATAGTTGAGTAATATTGCCTTCCTTCCCTTGTTTTCTGTCATTGATCATACATTCTCCCTCAGCTTAACTCAGCTAACAAAGTTCTTTCTAATACTTTTCTTCTAAGACCATGCCAGTTTTAAAACCTGAGCCCACCGATGAGCTCCCCCATGTACTAGGCTGATCTCTTTCTTCAAGCTTATGTTCCTTCCCTCCCTCATCAAAATCATAGCAATTACAAGGACAGAACTTTTTTCTCTAGAGCATCTCATCCCTCACGAGCATGTTGATAGGGTCATGGAGTTAGAAGTGGAAGGGATCTTAGAGGTCACCTGGTCCAATCTCCTTATTTTCCCCGATGAAGAAGCAAAGGGTCAGAGAGATTTTGCTCAAGGTCACACAGCCAGTAACTTGCCAAAGCCAGGAATCAGACCCAAGGCCTCTGACTCCAATGCGAGTGTTCTTTTATTGTACTATAATGAATGTCCCCTCTAGAATCTTAGGCCTTGGGAAATAATATTTCCTTCCTCTGAACTCTTTGAAATCTTCCCCTCCTCCCCCCCCCACCTTGTTCAATCATTTTTGTGTGTTCAATCAGTTGTGTGTGACTCTTCATGATCCCTTTTGGGGTTTTCTTGGTAAAGGTATTAGAGTGGTTTGCCATTATCTTCTCCAGCTCATTTTATCGATAGGGAAATTGAGGCAAACAGGGTGAAGTGGTTTGCCCAGGGTCACACAGCCAGTAAATGTCTGAGGTCACATTTGAACTCAGGCCCAGAACTTTATCCATTGTGCCACCTACACACACACACACACACACACACACACACACACCCCTGAAGTCTAGGCTAGCTTGTTTTTCTCTTTTTATCCATCACAAATTCTAAAGAAAGCAACTTTGAAGTAAAGTAATTATACTTCCATCTCTAATTCACTAATCTGTTTCTTCTTATTGGTTAAAATCAGGTCCAAATTCTAGTGCCTCTTCACTTTCTCTTCTTTACCCAAAATGAAATGATCTAACCTTGTGTCTCCCCAATAAAGCAGTCCAAGAGAGCCACAGCAGCCTCCCAGCCACTCCCTTTCCCACCTCCGCCCCCTCTAAGATAAGGCCTAGAGAGGGCTTAGTAGCTGCAATGAAAGCCAGAAACTGCTTTTGTAGTTAAAGGAGGTCCTGGCTGTAAGGAATAGAGCCTTTAATTAAAGGAAAGGGAATCAGCAGAATAGTAATAGCCAAAATGTATGTTAACACTTTAAGGTTTGCAATTCGTTTAATAACTATTCTCTTTTTGATTCTCACAACATCCCTATGAGGTAGATAATTATCCACATTTTACATAAGAAATAACTGAGGGAGAGTTAAGTGACTTGTCCAGGGTCACATAGCTATTAAGGGTCTGAGGGAGGATTTGAACTCAGATCTTCCTGACTCCAGACATTGTGCTTTATCCTAGGTCCCAGGAGTATTAGAGTGGTCCTATCTCAACCCAGAAGGGGAGATATGAAAATATTGGTGTTGAATTTGGTCTATTTCATTATACAGAAGAGGAAACTGAGACCAAGAGGGGTAAAATGACAGTTTTATTAAAAGTTACACAACTAATTGGTAAAAGAAAACTAGAAGCAGTGTTCTTTCCACCATAAAGTTACCTCCTTTATTTCCTTAACCTCCAGGCCTCCCTTAAAACTCTTGGAGTTCAGAGTAAGAAGGTAAGTTTTTACACGTTAATTTAGCCTTTGTGGCTACTTCTCTCTCAAAAATCTTCCCCCCCAGCAGCCCCCAAGCCAACAAATTGTGTTTTCCTTCACTTCTGAGTCACCCTGTGGCTTTTCTACACTCATCTCCCTATTCCCCCAAACCCTACCCCAAAACACTTAGTGAAAACCACCCTTCCTAAAGGGCAATCTCTTTTTAGATCTCAAGGGTCAAACCCACCCCCTCAATTTAGAAACCTCCTTTACACCCTAGTCCCATCCTCCCAACACCTAGATGAAAATATGTGTGGGGGTGGTAGGTGGGGGACATTCAACTCCAGCACAAAAACAACTAATTATGGAGAATGGCTTGAGGCAAAGTCAATTGTTTATAGAGAGCTGGAAGGTGAGATCTGGTAAGTTATTTAGCCAACCGCAAACATACCACAGGCACCAGCTCTCAGAGTCTGGAAAGAGAACCCAATTCACCTTAGAATACTGGAGTTGGGAGGTACCATAGAATACAGAATGTTCAAGCTGGAAGGGAACTAGCTCTAAGCTTGAAGGCATCTTGGAACATAAAATGCTAGGGCTGGAAGGGACCTTAGAGTGGTCTTCTAGTCCAGTATTCTCCTTTGTTTTTTTCATTCATTCATTCATTCATTCATTCATTCATTCATTCATTCATCCATCCATCTTCTATCCATTCATTTATCCATTCATTCATTCATGTGGTTTTTTTTTTTAACAAGATGGAAACTCTGCTCTGAATAAAGACAAGGCTGTTCTTTCTCTGTCCTCATCCCATGATTGCCAAAGCCAGAATGGGAACATGGGAATAAGCCTTGTTCAAAGCTGTTTAGGATTACAAAGCATTTTATATCCATTATTTGGTCCCAACAATAACCCTGTGGAGTTAGCTAGTCGAAAATTATTATTGCTTGTTTAATTTAGCAAACTAAGCTCCATACATTGGTTTGCTAAAAATAATCAAGTAAACCCTTTTTGGGAAATGACTTTCTCAAACTGGACTTGTCCCTCTGACTTCCAGTCTCATCATCCCAACTGCCTGGCCTCCATATTGCTAACTTTAGCTTAGTCCTTATCTCCTCTGACCAGTCTCAGGGGAGCTAGCTACAAGCAACCTATAGATATGATGACAGATCAGTGAGTCAAGATTAGGAGGGGAAGTGCTGTGACTAAGAGCTGGGTGACTGAAACCTACAAAGAGCCCCCAAAACCAAGCTGAGCCAATAATTTCCACACCCCCTACCCCATAAAACCCAGACTGCCTCCTCTCCCTAGAGATACACAGTAAGTATGGCAGAGGAGAGACCACAGGGAGGAGAGGTTGGGGGGGTGGGTGGAATATACGCATACATTTTTAAGTTTAATCTGCATTATTATTAACACTTTCTTAAGTCTAGGCAATCAAAGAAACAATAAATCAAGCATTTGCTGACTTCTTGAGGTATAAATGCTTACACTGATCATGTTGAAAATTTAATAATATGCTCTGCAAGCCGGTTAAAGCTGGTTCCAGAACATGCCTGATTGACCTCTAGTCTAGAGCTCTTTCTACCACTCCATGCTGAAGCTGTTGTTATTTGACCTTCAAAGAGGACCATGACATCAGGGGAGTGATATCATGATAGGAAAGGGTTAACAACCTCGATTTTACTTTTTTTGGGGGGGAGGGTGGGAGTTCCAAGACCTTTGAAAATTCCCCTACTGGACATTCCAACTGAGGAATGGACCCTAAAGTGAAACCAGGTAAAAATATTTCCCGGCTCAGAATGACCTGTGTCTCTTCAGTGGCCCTCTGCCCACTCCAATTCCCAAGAAGTCTGGTTAGAAGGTCCCAAGGTTTTCATTTTACAGGTAAGGAAATAGTGACTTGCTGAAGGTTATACAACTGTTTAAGTGGCAGATCCTGCATTTGAATCAGGGTTTTCTGACTCCTCATTCAATGCTCTTCCTTCTAAGCCAGATTGTCTATTGGCTCAGTCCAACTCATTTCCTGTTTTCTTGCCAAGGGCAGTGTATAAGGCACTCTACAAATGAGAGCTGAGTCTCTCTCTCCCCTTGAGGAATTTACCCTTTAGCCTCATTCATCTTATCCCATTTTTAACTCTTCTTTCCTTTTTCCTGGCTTCGGCTCCTGACATCTCTTTCTCAAACCTTTTTTCTACCTCTCTGAGGATCAGAGGTCTTTTAGACCAGAGTAATTAGAGTGTAGTATTTGCATAGTCCTGGGATATCAGCATTCTGGAAATCCCCCTGGGTGACCAGCGCTTCCTCTCTGAGGTCAGGGTACGTCAACAGAATGCTCCTTCCCCTCTCCTTCTGCTGTGAAGAAGCCAGGAAGTCAGCCTGGGCAGCCTGTTGAGGCTGATGCCAAAGTTACAGCCTGGTACCTGGCATGGAAAAGGGCCCAATGAGACAACCATCTCCTCCTTCCCCCCCAAGATAGCTTAGAAAGTATGAAGGAGGGAAGATGATCTGGGACTTTAAGACACAATATCAGGCTCAGAAGAGTGGCCCAAATAACCCTATGGTGTATTGTAGGGGAAAAAGAATAGGGCTTGAAGTTTGAAGATCTTCATTCAAGACTTGTCTCTATCACTTACTGAAACTATGACAAAGTTTCTCCCCTTTCCCCAGGCCACAGTTTATTTATTTCTAAGACAGGGGTGGTCTTTAAGACCCTTTTTAGCTTTAACATTTTAAGTTCTAGGGCTGGTTCCCCACCCCTGTTCTAAGGTATCCAGCATCTCTAACATTCTGTGGTCTAAGATCCCTTATAGCCATGTCGTTCTTTCTCGTTCTGACTCCCTTATGCATTGATGAGATCTGACCACTGCCATCTTTCTCTGTAAAACAGTCCTTCTTCTTCTGGGCACCCAGTCTCCTGGAAGGGGAAGTTCATAGGAGGTTTCAAGGTGTTGTGAAGCCAGGAACTACAGAAGCTGGAACAGCTTTTTTGTGGGGGCAGTCAAAAATTACCAGGGGGGTGAGCCAACCACACCTTCCTGCCTCGTTCTTGCTCCTCTGTATGGCAATGAAGGACAGAGAACTCCAGCTCTCAGAGGACACTAGCATAACCAACACCTGAACAGGAAATCTAACGGATAGCATCTCATTTAAGTAGCGATTTAAAGACCCCCCCGCCATGAGAACTTAAGAAAAAACCCAAAAAACAACAAAGCTGGAATATGGAGGTATAGGGGGTGTGGGACAGTGTTATCTTATATGACCTCCATGTTCCTTTCTATCTCAGATATTCTGTGTTCTAAGGTCACTTTTGGATCTGACATTATATGTTTGTTTTAAGAACCTTCTCAAACAGCCCATTTCCCTCATGGACAGTGTTGATTGTTCAGAAATTTTTCTGAATGTCAAATCTCTGAAACACAAAGAGAGGAAACCTTAATGACCTTTGGGGGACACACACTTAAGCTAGCCTAGGTCTTTTCCCTAGGTTGAGGTCCTGGATGGGGGTGTCACACTCTTTGGAGTCAAAAAGAGCAATTTGTCTGAATCAAGGAAGAGAAAATCTAGCCTCCATCTGAATTTCTTAATGGTGACTGCCTAGATCCGTACCATTGGTAGTTGTGAAAGTTCAGGAAATTTGGGATGGGTTCAGGTTCAAGGACTAGGCAACTGAGGGGATGATCTGTCTCTGTTCTCATTGTGAAGGCATTATTTATTATGTGTGGGGGAATGTATTTATCTTCCCTGCTGGGAAGTGTGGGTAAATATATTTGCTAATGAAATCTCTTTAGTCCATTTCCTAAGACCTAGCTCAATAATTATACCCCATTTACCATGTAATCTTGAATCTTTCCTGAAATAATAAAGAGGAGCCTGATTGCTCTTTTTCTAATTTGCTTGTGTGACTTTTGGCAAGTACTTTCCCTTCTCTAGGCTTCAGTGTCCCATATATAAAACAAACTTGGACTGCCCCCCCCCATTTCTGATATTCTATAACTTGCAATTAGAAACCTCAATACTCCCTTCTCTATCCCTGACTCACCCGTATAACCTTGAGTAAATTATTTAATTTTCCCTAGCTCCACGGTTCTTACCTCTAAACTAGGCGATTACCCTGCCTTTGTACTTTATGGGATTGTTGTGAGGAAATACTTTAATGACATAATGGAAGTGAAAGGACTAGGGCCATTGAAACAGAAGGTAGCATTAAATGTCATTCCTTTCTTGCCTCTAGGTTAAAGCTTCTCTTTAGAGGTTTTTTTTTTTTTTTTAAGGCTGTCACAACCTGGCTGCACCCAATCTTTTCCTAATTTATCATGCTTTATTATCTTTCTACATTCCATTCCACTCAAAAGGAACTTGCTGTTCCTTGTTTATATCTCCCACCTCCATGCCTTTGCCTAGGCTGTCACTTATGCCTAGAATGCTCCTTTTCCTCACCTCTGCCTCTTAGAAAACCTAATTTGCTTCAAAACTCTGCTCCAATGTGATCTCCTACTAGGAACTTGTCCTGATATTCCCAGTTACTAGTGCCTTCTTGAAGTCATTTTGTATTTACTTTGTACATGTGTTACATTTACTAATACTAATATGCTAATTCCTCTGTAAAATGTAAACTATATGTGGGCAGGACCTGTTTCATTTTGAGTGTCTAGAGCATAGTGGGATAGGACCAAGGACTGAACCTGTGATTTCATTGCCAAGGGGAACTCCCAGAGGAGGACACTCCTTCTACCAGTACAAATCAGCAACCTTCTCTTTAATTTCTGGTCTTAGAAAGTTGCCTAGATTTCTGAGGATTTGTCCAGAGTTACACAGACAATATACGGTAAGACCTACGTCTTAACGGCTTTAAGGTCAGCCCTCATACACTAAGACATCCTGCCTCTAAGATATATAGTAAGCACTTAATAAATGCTTATTGATTGATTAAGGCAAAATGCATATTGCAGAAGCAGTAGAAACACAGATTCATGTTTTGTTCAAACAAGAAAGAACTTCAGAGATCATAATTCAACCCATCCCCTCTCCCATTTATAAATGAAAAAACTTTTTAGGAGCTAAGTTCTGCATTTCAGTGAGATAAATTTAATCCTGAATAAGAATTCAGTGACAGATTTTTCATTGGATTCTTCAAGAGGTCCTTACACTATTAATTGGGGATTCCCAACTTCCCCTGAAATGAGGGAGTAAAAGGTAGACTCCACTCCCTACCTCAATCTCTCTGGAATCCCCATCTTACAGGGAAGTGATCAGACTCCCCTTGCCACCCAGGAAACATTTCCAGTGAATAAGTGGAAGCAGAAAGAATGGGAACGAACAGGAGGAAACTGAGCTGAGCATCTGGAGAGATTTCCTCACCAGACCAGATGATTCTGGAATCCCCCACTTGCAGCATACTGGGGCAAAACCAGTCTGCTGGGAATAACCCAATGGAGGAGCTGGGTCTGAAACCTCTGCCAGTCTCTTCTCCTCCCTCCCTTCTCCCCCCCAAACTCTGGTTTGTGATCCAACCTCTGAATCATCATCTTTCCACCTTCCCTCAGTTAGTCCCCCTCCTCCTTCCCTCTCCAAAAGGAGTGAGCTCCAATCTGGGAACTGACCAACAATGGTTGTTTAATAAAAGGGAGTGTGCTTGTGTTTGTGATGTGTGTGTGTGTATGTGTGTGTGAGTGTGTATGTGTAAGAGAGAGAGAGAGAGCTGAATCTGGAGTCTCAGCTGGGCTTGGTGGGGCTGGCTGTTGTCTCCCTCTATCTCGGGGAATTCCCCTCCTGACTAGAAGTCGTCAGCCTTGTGTTCCTTCCTGCAGTCTCTCAGTCAGCTGAGGAGGATTCGGATTGTAACCCCCACATTGAGACCCTTCCCCTTCCTCGCCCTTTGAAACTGGTGAGTAACAGAAATTTATTGTACTGGGGGTGAGGGCAGGGAAGGCAACAGGACCTAAGACTAAGGGTTCTTCTTTCTGAATGTCCCTATCACAGTTCCTTCCAGGTCTGAAATGAGAAACAAAGGCCCCCCTTGTCTCCCCCCCATTTCCAATCTGACCCTTCAAAGCCTGGCCATCTGGTCATCTGTCCTGTTCTCCCTTTACTTTCCTCAGCTTTCTTCTTTTCCCGCCTTTTCTCATTCTATCTCTTTCCTGCTTCCCTTCCTTTCACTCTTTTTCTTCTTCCTCTCACCTCTTCCATTGCTCCTGGATTTGGGGAGGTTCTGTTTTACCCTTTGGTTTCCTCTGAGAGAAGGTAGGATGGGAAGGGGGTCTATGGGAGCTTTGGATCCTGGATAGGAAAAGGCATGTGGGATATTTAGGGCTGTTGTACAGGATTTTTAAAATGCTGCCTTATACTTTATTAAGCATAATATCAAAATGAAAGAAGTGGACTCCTTGCCCCTATAACAAGGCCCACTTTAATATTGGGACAATAGTCTGTTATAAGTGATAAAGTTGGTCCTTGGTGGTTAGTGGTCATAGGAGAAGGTGTTCTTTAGTACTTCAGTCACTAAGAATAATGGTTTTTCTTCAACGTACTAGATTAGATAGAACTAGGGTGTCTTTGGGCTAGGCATATCCTAGTGGATAAGGAGAATAGGAGAGAATTGATAGAAGACTAGGCAGGAACATCAGAAGAAACCTGTCCAAGTGTCTCCATATGGAGTGAGAGGACCCGTGTTCTAATTTGACCTTATTACTTACTAGCTGTTATACCTTGGGGCCATTCAAAGTTTCTTCATCAATAAAATGAGGGCATTGGGCTCCATTTCTAAGGTCCCATACAGTTTTAAGTGTTATGAGGCAAGAATCGACGAATAGAATGGTATAGAACCAAAGGAAAGGGGTGAAGAAGAGGAGTTGAGGGAGGTGGCTGGGGAGTGGGAAGAGAAGGAAGGGAAGAATGGAGTGGAGGTCAAATAAAAGAGTGGTGGGATAAGCAGGGCCCGGCAGAATGAGGACTTAGTCAGAAGAATTAGGTCAGAACTTTCCAGAATTAGGAAATTAATCTGCCCTATTAGTTTCTCTATTCATGGTTCCCCAAAGGCCAGTACTTGACTGTACTCTCTCCTCATTCTCATACTTTCTTCTATACTTTTTTCCTCATTCTGCTGACAAATTAGAAACTGGACAGCCAGATGCAGCCCCCAGCATTAAAGTGTGAGCCTGCCCTTGCCCCTGCCCCTTCCTTGGCTCCCCTCACCTCTGCCTCAGCCAGAGGAGAGCTAAGGGTCTATCTGAGGTCTTCCCAGCAGCTGTCAGTGTTGGGCCTTCCTTGTTGGAAGGCCTGGGCTGAGCTCAGCTGGGTTGGGTCCAATGGGGGAAAAAGACAGGGAATTTCCCCCAGTGTTTCTTTGCCTTTTCCTGTTCCTGGGCTCCCCATCAACCCTCCAATGACAAGAAGGTATGCAAGAGGAGAGGCTGGGGTTAGGATGTGACAGGCATCCTGAAAACTCGGAAAACTAGGATGAGAAAGGCATCCTGAAAACTCGGAGCAACTTCCTATGTATGTAAAGGGCCAGAACCGAGCTGGGAAATTCTTCCACTCCCTGGGAAGGGTGCAGAGATAAGTTGACCTTGGCCCTTCACACTCCAGAGAGAGAATGTGGACAACCTACATTCCCCTCCCTCAAATAGTTTCCTGGGATAAGAATCAGTGGAAGTGTCTCAGGTTCAAAAAGAGACAGGGATGGAGAATGGAAGAGGGGAAAGAGCGCTTAGTATTTGGAGACTTTGATTTCAACCTAGGCTCAACAGTGCAGTAAGGTATTGGATTCAGAAGTAGAAGACCCCCAGGGGTCATATTCCAGGGTCTGCTACTTACTATCTCTGTGACCTTTGGCAAATCACTTCCTTGATTCTGGGCCTCAGTGTCTTTATCTATTAAATGAACAAGTTGGGTTAGATCGGAAGTTTCCAACTTGGGATATGTATTCCTCTTCTCCCACTCCCCTGTCCCCCATTATTTGAAGCTTGTCAAGAATATTTAGCTAATAACATACTATCCTACTGAAATTAATCTCTTTTGTTTCTCATATATATATATATATATATATATATATATATATATATATATATATACACAGCAAACTCTAGACTTTATTTCAAATGGGGGCATGGAAATAGGTGGGGGATAGCTTACAGAAAGCCAAGGGGTAGAGGGAAGAAAAAGATTAGAAATCCTGGATTAGTTGATCTCAAAGGAACTCCCCAGTTCTTAATGTTCTCCAGTCTATGGCTCAGTCTTCAGCATGTGAGTCTGACGAGCCTGGGGATGGTTATGCTGTCTGCCCTGGCAAACACCCTGGGGGAAGCTGTGATAGTCCTTATAGGAATTTTGAAAGAGTAGTTTTCCACTTTGTTGAAGTTAATAACAGCTCTCATTTTTAGAGGTTTGCAAAGTGCTTTACATACATTTTCTCATTTGATCCAGAGATAAGTAAGTTAGAGGTTGTACTCCCAGTCCCAGGCATTGGGGGTTAATTTCCTAACCTGGAAATCCCCTTTCTAGCAGGTGTCTGGGGCAGGGGGGAGCTCCTCCTATTGTCCATTCCTTCTTTCCCAAAGTGGGTGCCCTATTGAGAGCTTCCTGAAACTAGGAAATCTGAAAAGAGAAACTGGAGGGTAGAATTGCTTAAATGTGGTTGTGGGTGGGTGGACAGACAGTTTTTGGCTGGCTGGTGGGAATTTGATAATTTTGCATTTGTGGGTTTAACAGTGGATTTGTAGAGGTACTGTGGTATCACAGAAAAAGTTCTAGATTAGGAGTGAAGAGACCCTTAGCTACTACCATACTATTACCTCTCCAGTGTAGAGCACATGACCTGGAGGGATTTGGTTAGGCTGTGAGGTTAAAGAATAGGGCCTCCAACAATGATCTTACACTGATGTGATTAACCATGGTTCAGATGTGTGGAGTATCCCATCCTGGGCTTGGGTACTCACTTACCCATGCCTCATGGATAGAATTAAGGCTTTGGAATAATTATACACCTATCAATATATGAAAAAATAAATGAAAAAACATTTATTAAGAGTTTTCTATGTACCTTACAAACTCTGTGTCAAGTGCTAGGGACACAAATACAAAATCAAATATAGTCCCTGCACTTAAAAAGATTACCTTCTATTAAAAAAAAAGAAAACATTTAATTTATTGTGAAACATATGTTTTAGCAATAAATACAATGATTTAAAAATACAAATTGTGTGCACTTTAAATCTTGTGTACATGCTAAAAAAGAATACTTACAATTTATTACTAATTATAATACTATTAATATTGGTCCTATCCAATCAAGGTAGTGTATTGAAATACTTTTGTTTTCAGTGGCAAACTGATGCAGTATATTTTCCATATTCCTTTTTCTAAGTGTGGTTCAGTTACCTGAGTTTTAATCCAGAATAACTCCACAATGTAATTTCAAGAAATTATATTGAAATAAATGTGGTGTACCATAGCAAAATTATCTTTTGTTCTTCCTTCCTTTTAAAAATATTATTCTGTTCTTTCATTCCAATTGAGTGAATTAAAACAAAACTAAACCTGGAAAATAAAGCCCTCATTACATAGCTACATAGTCTGATAAAACAATTTTCCACACTGACCATGTCCAAAAATGTATGACTCTTTCTTCATTTTAAATTCATTTCCTCTGTCAGGAGGCAAATGATATTTTTTCATCTTGAATCTTTCGGACTCATTTACTATTAGCTCAAATCCTGATAAGGGGAGAGAGTACACATTAGAGGAGTAGAAATTGGGGAAGGGCATTTTAGTTCAGAATGTTACAGGGATTGTGAGTGAAGTATGTGGGGTAGAGTAGTACAACCTTTCCAGGAACAAAGAATTTATTCCTAATCTTAGTCACAAACACCTGCCCTAATCAGTCCAAACAAGCACACCCTTCTGGTCACACTCTCACACCCTTCACGTGAGGTCAAGAGATTTTCCCTCTGTGTGTCAAGTCCCTTTTCACTCTGGTGTTCTATGACTTAATGTTTTCTGACAGACTGTGTGAAAATCTTTAAAGGGGAGAAGTTTGTGTTTGTTTTTGGTTCTTGGTGATCATCCAGGCTCAACCTCTATCTACTGTTCTTTGAAGGTTCTGGATTATTTGGCTATCTACCATCTCATTCTTTGGGGCTCAAATTGACAAGAGTTACTGGCTGGTAGGAATTCCAAAAGAATGAAGCCAGAATGTGAGAATCACAGAGTCATAATTGGTTGACATTTAAGGGAATATTTGTTGTCATTGTTTAGTCGTTTTTTAGTTGGGTCTGATTTTTGTGACCCCACTGGGAGTTTTCTTGGCAAACCTACTGGAGTGGCTTGCCATTTCCTTCTT
This sequence comes from Gymnobelideus leadbeateri, assembly GCA_011680675.1. NCBI lineage: Eukaryota > Metazoa > Chordata > Mammalia > Diprotodontia > Petauridae > Gymnobelideus > Gymnobelideus leadbeateri. The sequence continues at coordinate 21,632 of WOXC01010461.1, forward strand.
CATTTAAAGGAATGGGCTCCTCCTAAACAACACTTGCCAAATCATAAGCCCCTTTTCATTAAATTGGTTTTGTCTTTGTAGATCCAGGTAGCTTTGGGCTCTCAGATTCTGATCTAAGGGAAGGGGATAATGGCCTTGAGTAGATTAGAGGTTGGGCTGATACTATCCTTGCCTTTACTTCGCATCCCCATGCTGGATGTGGCACAGAATTTTCTAGGAAGCATAATAATTTCATAGGTCTAGAGCTCAAAGGAACCTCCAAGGCCCTCTAGTCCAATCCCCTCACTTTATGGACACTCTCTTTTGAATTTCTGAAAACACTATTCCTTTTAGCTAAAAATTGCATTCAAACCAACACATGGTTTCTTAAAGGCATCAATAAGTCAGTCAGTCAACAAGTATTTACTAAAATGTTTTCTAGTTACCAAGCCCTGGTGATACCAAAGAAAGGTAAAAACTGCCCCCTCCCTCAAGGAGCTCACATTCTAATGACACTTTTCTTTAGGATTGTTGTTAAAAGCTGAACCATGCAATCAAATGCATGATTGATGAGGAATATTATAGGCTGCAAAAGCCTGGGGGTTTCATAGCTCTAAGGCCAGAGTTTTCAGGCTGGCCCTGGTCTCTACTCTGAGATCAAAGCTTTCAAATCCTCGTACTCAGGTCACATGGAGAAAAAAAAATGCAGATAGTTATATAACATCCATTAAAAAAAAACCAAACCACCAAAAAACCAAAAACAAAGCACTTTTTTCTGGATAGAGTTTGAGTTTTAGGTCTCCTTAGGGTTTGAGGGGATGGGTAAAGTTCTTTAAAGATGAGATAATAGCTGAAAAAGGTTAGCTGGGAACCTGATGAGGGAAAGCTGGTAGGTTTAACAAAGTAGGCTATCATATATGAATGCATTTGGGGCTGGAGCTGGGGATGTGTACAGAAAACTGCATGTTTGAAGGTGTTTCTTTGTAAATATTTTCTTATCTGTGTTTGAAGATATGCATAGGTTAGAACACATGTGCATGTGTGTGTATTTGAAAGCCTAGCCCAACTATTCCCAGTCTTTTGGTAACATTTCTTTCTATCTGGGCTTTCCTACTTCTCCCTTCATCTTCTTTTAAAGCATATTGTAATTATATTTTACGATATCAATTTTAAATGTTTATGTGAACTGAGCATTAAAACTGTTTTAAGATTTTGACCACATTTTTGAAATGCTGTAACACAAGTCGGGTTGCTATAAGACCAAGGTTTAGAATCAGTAGTTTAGAGTTTACTAGGGTAGAATATGAATGTGTGTGTTTTTAGTGCCCGAGGGACTATGTGCCTATGCATATAAGTCTATGTGACCATATTTGTGTGTGTCTTTGTCTCTGTGTTTGCATGTAAGCATTTATGTGCTTATATCCATGTATGTATGCCTACTTCTGAGCATATTTGCTTGTTTGTGCATTCAATTGAACAAATATTTATTAAATTTTTACTAACTGCAAGCCAAAAGGAAGGAGAGAAAGAAGAAAGGAAGAAAGGAAGGAAGGAAGGAAGGAAGGAAGGAAGGAAGGAAGGAAGGAAGGAAGGAAGAAAGAACAATTCCTGCCCTCAAGGAACTTATATTCTATTGGGGGATCCAGCAAGTACATAGAGAATTAAATGCATATTATGTTCAAATTAATACAGTGTAATTTTAAAAACAAGAGCTTTAACAACTTGGGGGAATCAGGAAGAGCCTAACTGTAGGAGGTGGTACTGGATCTGTGCTCTCCAAGAACCTAGGAATTCTATGAGATGAGGTGAGGAAAAGGGAGGGTGTGCCAGACACAGACGATCACCTTTCCAGAGCCACTGAGGCAGGAGGTGAAATGTGTGGGGCTTAGCTAGCAAGCCTGTTTCACTGGGACAGATGGCCTAGGAAAGGGAAGTCATATTAAATATGAGTGGAGCCAGCCCGAGATTTTGTAGTTTATCACAGAAGCAACAGGGAGCCCCTGTGCTTTTTTTTTTTTCTAATTAGGGTAAAAGCTCTGCTTTAGAAATATCAATTCTGTAACAGTGTCAAAGGAAGAGATTGGAGAGGGGAGAGATTAGAAGCAGAGAAACCCGTTAAGAAGCTGTTGTTGCCCAGGCTATAGATTTTAGAGCTCAGGAACAAGTGTGGAGGTTTTATGGGGGGAAAGAAAGCTCCTGCAGGACTGCAACTGGCTGAATAAAAGAGGGGTTTAGGATAAGGAAGAGTGAAGGAAGTCCGTGCTCAGATTATGTGCCTCGGCTTGGTTTGAATGTTTCTGCCTTACTTTGCATCCATAACAAATGAATGTTTGTGGACCTATCCAAAGCTTCAGGAGCCTCCCGCACGGGTTTGCAGTCCTTGACCTCTCCTGACACTAGTTAGAAATTATGTAGCACGCTAAGGCTTGTGAAGCACTTTACACTTATCAGCTCAGACGATCGTGAAGACCACCCATTATCCAGCCGAGCACAGAGAAGCTTCGTGATCTGCCCAGGCTGGGAGGTACAGCTCGCATTCAGGTGTACTCACGTTGTCCGTCCCCCGCCCCCGTCGCCTGTATGCTGGTCTAAATCTCTGACCTCGGGGGTGTGTCTGTGCAGCTTTCTGAATGTGCGCGCTAGTGGAAATGCGTGTGCATGTGTGCGCCCGCGTGACAGGACGCACAGGGTGCCCGCACACAGTCTATGCGAGGTGCAGGCAGACCCCGGGCCGAGATCGTGAGGACAGCCCAGGGTCTCGGAGATTCGGCTCCCCAGCCCAGCCCAGCCCCTCCCCTCCCCTCCCTCGCCCCTCCCCTCCCCTCCCCCTTCCTCCGGCTCCGCTGTTTATCAGCTTTGCCAGCACCTCCCCGGCCCGCCCCCAAGCCGGGAGCCCCATAGGGCAGGCTTCCCGTCAATCATCGGGGACTTTCCCGGGGGTGGGGCCGTGGAGCGAGGCCTCCTCACTTCCTCCCTCTCTCGCCCCGCCCCTCCCCCACCCCCAGAGGAAGTGAAGCTAGAATCCCCGAGCCTCGAACGGAGCCGAGATCCCGAGGTCGCAGACCCCCGCAGGGGGGGCTTGGCTCGGGTAAGAGCGAGCCTGGCGGCGGCCTCAGGCTCTGCCCTGCGGCTCGGATGGGACGGCTCTGGCCGGGCGGAGGACGGACTGAGGGGGTGAAGGGGCCGGCCTGGGCTCTCGGGGTGGGGGGAACTCATATGTTTCTGTGTGTGCGAGCGCTTGTGCGCGTGTGTGCAGGCAGGTCTGTGCATTAAAGGGGAGGGGACTGTTTACGTAGGGGCCTGTGTGCTCTTGGGACACACAGGTATAAGTGTAGGCATGTATATAGAAACAGGGAGACGTCCCCAAAGCCCTAGTGCGGTTAAAGCTGGCCCTGCCTCTCCATCCCTCCTGGATGCCATCCTCTGTGTTTATAGACCGGGTGTCCCCAAAGTCCTGGTGCAGTCATAAGCTGTTAAAGCTTAAACTGTTAGGCAGTTAAAAGCTTCTAATGGCGACGCTGTGTGTCAGTAATAGAGGCTGTCCGTGTCTTTCATTGTATGTCTGCCCAGTTACACTTACGTAGCATGTGTGTGGGATGTGAATATAATGGACTTTATACTACATGTATCTGCATCAGTAATTGTGTCCATTCAGTATGAGTACATGCCTACAGTGTGTGTGTGTGTGTGTGCATGTACACACGTAAGTGAACTTTACTATGTGGGTCCGTGCAATAGAAGATTACTTGTGTACAGTGTACTATGGGAGTATGTATTATGTGCATGTACACATGTGAGTGAATATACTGGTAAGGTATGAGATAGCTGTTTATGGGAATACTTGTTTACTTAGTAGGAATCAGTAATTAGGAGTATATAGACATACTGTGTGGGACAGAGAACAGAATATAGTACAGGAATTCTGGGGGAGTGGATTTTGAGTCTGGTGTAAGAAGCTGCATATGCATAGGCATGTATTTGTGCAAGGAGACACTGCTTTGTGAATACACAGTATAGTTCTGTATATGGCAGTTGTACAGTACAGGATATTTTGAGTGCTTGTACACAGTTAACTGTATACATGATTGGACACGATTGCGTGATGATGTATTCTTATGGGTATATGGTATAGGGCAGGGGTGGGGAACTTGCAGCCTCCAGGTCACATGTGGCCTTCTGGGTCCTTGGGTGCAGCCTTTTGACTGAGTCCAGGTTTTGCTTAACAAATCCTTTTATTAAGGGGATTTATTCTGTGAAGTTTGGATTCAGTACTTGAGGACCTATAGGGCCACGTCTGGAGCCTTAGCTCGATGCCTGTGCCCCTGGGTCTTATCTTTCAGCAGCTGCATTTTCCTCCTCCTTGGCTTGCTGTCTCCTGGAGATTGAGGAGCCCGAGTTGAGAGCTGGTGCTCATGCCTAAGTTGCCCACACAGAATCTATTGTCAGGTTCTTAGGACTCTGACATTGGTCTAGATTTGACAATAATAATCGCTTGCCTTTCTATAGGGCTTTAATTTGTTTCCGAGTGTTTTACAAAAATATCTCATTTGATCCTCAGAGGAGGTGAGTGCTGTTATTCCCGTCTTACAGATGAGGACACAGACAGAGGTTAGTAAGTGACTTGACCTGAGAGTCACACAGCTAGTGAATGTCTGAGGCAGGATTAGATTCCCTTGATGGACTGTCCTAGGCCCTCTTCTCTTCTCTTTCTGGTACTCAGTGATCTCATCAGCTCTTAAGAATTCTCCTGTCATCTGTATGTAGAAATATCCAGCTCCATTCTGAATTCCAACTGTCTGGCTGTTCTGGAGGTATCCAAACACAGGTCCAAAAGAGAAATCATTATCTTTCCTCTCAAACTCCCTCTTCTTAATTTCCCTATTTTTGTTAAATTCACCACGATTCATTATTCACACTTATTCAAAATCTCAAGATCATCCTTGACTCTTCTTTCTCCTTCATCCCTCAAATCCAATATCTTAGTTGCCAAGTCTTGTAGATTCTGCTTCTCAAACATCTCAGCATATGTCGCCTTCTCTTCACACCCACAGCAATATCCTTGCACCCCTTCTTCTGGACCTCGTCACCTCTCTCCTGGATTAGCTTCATAACCGATCTTCCTACTGCCAGTCTTTCCCCTCTAGTTCATTCTCCAATCTTCCGAATTGATAGTCCTAAAGTACAGGTCTGACCATGCCAGTCCCCTACTCAGCAGCCTGTAATAGCTCCTTTTTAACTTTATGATTAAAAAGTAAACTCCTCCGTTTGGCTTTTAAAGCCCTTCTCCATCTGGCTGCTGCCTACCATTTCATTCTTTATTGCACATTCTTCAAGTACACTATGTGCCTGACACACTGACTCACCTGTACAAGGTATTCCATCTTCTATATCTGTGCCTTTACACTCCCTCCCTCCCCCCAATCTCTGGCGCCCTTCAAAGGCCCCCTCATGCTTCTCCTCCTCTCAGAAGCCTGTCCTGATCCTCTTAGGGGTCACAGCCCTCCTCCCAGAAATTACTTGGACCATTTCGTCAGTATTTTGTATTTATTTGTTTTTCTGAATGTGTTATTTTCCCCTGATAAAATATAATCTCTTTGAGGTTAGGGCTGGGTTTTTTTTTTTTTTGCCTTTGTTATCTCCAAGTGCATTCAATAAACGATCCTTGAATGAATGAAGGTTTATCCCTTATGTTTGTTCCTGGGAATACAGGGAGAGAGGCAGAAAGGTGGTGTAGCAGATAGAACACAGGATCTTTGGCCTTGCTAGCTTTGTGATCCTGGGCAAATAACTTAATTGCTGCCTGGCTCAGTTTCCTTATCTATAAAATAGGGTTAATAAATAATATCTATCTCACAGGGTTGTTGTGAGGATAAAATCAGATCAGTCAGTGAACATTTATTAAGCACCTGCTATGTTCCAGACACTGTACTCAGTGTTGGGGGGACAAAAGGCAGTCCCTGCCCTTAATGAGTTTACAGTCTAATGGGGGAAACAGTACGCAAATGAATATATGCAAAGCACACGATAGATATATAGGATAAACAGGAAATGATTAACAGAGGGACACAATAGAATAAAGAGGAGTTGGGAAAACCTTTCCAGTAAAAGAAGGGCTTTTTAGTTGAGATTTAAAGGAAACCAAGGAGGTCTGTAGGCAGAGCAGAGGAAGGAGAGCATGCGGGGCAGGAGGGCCAGCCAGAGAAAATGCCAAGATAGCATTAATAAAGTGTTTTGCAAACCTTACAGCATTATACATGCAGACTTCTATTATTATTATCGTTAGTATGTCTGTTCAGGGAGCTTACATTTGAGTGGGAGAGGCTTGGGGAAAGATAATAAATAAATAATGAAAGGCAGAATAATGGCACTGCCTTTTCCTAGTATTCAGAGGATGAGGAGATTATTTCGATTGAAGTTGTCAGAAAATCCTTCCTGAATGAGGTGGACCTTGAAAGATAGGTGTGTAGCTGGTGAAGTTTGGAGGGCAGTAAGAAGATGTGTTATTGGAGTGTGGGGTAGATTGAGAATTATGGCAGATCCACCTAGAAAGATGAGTTAAAACAAGGTGATGGTTGTCTTAGATGCCAGGGCTTTATCATAGAGGCAGTGGGAAGTCATCCCAGGTTTTTTGAGCAGGGAGGCATGATGAAACAGCATGATTTTTCTTCTCTTTTGATGGCCATCCTACTTTAAATATTCCCATTGATGTGTTATTTCTCTGTGTGTTTCTCTTTCCTATTTATCTCCTTTCTCACTTTTTTCACATTCATCCTTGCTTCCTAAACTGTAGCTTTTTCAACTGTTCTGTTTCCTTTTCCAACTTGAACCTCTACTCTGTACTCTTTTCTCTGGCAAAAGAGAGTGTGGTGTGTCTGATGGAAACCTCTGTTTCCCCCATCTCGCCTCCATCCCCTCTGGGGACTCATTCTTACCACTACTTCCTCTAGGCTGTTCTCATGTATTTCTGCTAATGTGTTTGTGTGTGTTTGGGGTGGGGGTGGGGAGGATGGAGACCTCTTTACTATCTGCTTTACTTTTTATTTTCTACTTTGAAGGGAGAATTGAGGCATTGGATATGTGTGTTAGGGCAGATATCGCAGCATCCTTGTGATGAAATATTGGGCAGATGGTCTCATTTTTTAATACTCAGTTACACCTCTTTGAGTGCTTAAAAAAAGACCCAAGCAGCTTTCAGTGTTGGCCTAAGCAGCTGGTTCTGCCAAAGTAGGAAGTTCATTTACTTTTCCGCTTTACCATCTTGGTTCCTAGACTGATATTAGCTTCTCTAAAAGGAACTTGTAAACCCTGTTTAGGAAGCAGGTGGGTTCTAAAGAGCTCAATCTGAGGGACACCTGTGGTTGAAAATCTGCTTAGTCTGAGGACTCAACAACCAGAGACTGTTACTCAAGGCAGGAAGCTGTAGACTTAAGTCTGTTCCATTTATGGGTTGTTCACATATAAGGAAAGCAACAGTTGGGGAGGATGGGAATTGTGTCACTGGAGAGTCATCCTCAGGAGCCCAGGGTTGGTATTTTTATAGGGTGGAACTAATGGAAGAGGGAGCCGGTCCATTAATCAGGGAACATTTGTCTGTTTTCTCCACCCACCTCAGGCATGTTATTTCTTGCTAATCAAGATCAAGTACTTTGCCTCTGTCCCTCTAAATCCCACTTACCCTGAGGTACCAGTTATGGACTGTTCTGGGTCCCTATTCATTTGCTGTCTTAGCCCCTGAGAGAAGGCAAGGAAATTAGAATTTAGAAGGGAGGTTTTTGCATCTCCTAAAATCAGTTGTCTCTTTCCCTGATTTTCCTTCCCCTCTCCTTTCTCTTCTCTGAGTTTGTGTTATTGAGAGAGATGGACAAGTTTATTCTTTGCAAACCATCCCTAGAAGCTTTCATTATTCAGGTTGAGTTTACTGCCCCTAAACTATATCTCTAGCCTTCCCATTTGAAGTTCCAGGGAATGTTTCTAATGTGTAGAAAATCCCAGCCCTCTCTGCTTGCCATCCAGCTATATATGTATTCAGTAGATATATACTAAGAAAAGTGGGAAGTTATGGACTTTGGTGTTAGGATTGGGAGGAAGGGAGGTTATCAGGGAAGTATTAGGGTAAGGAATCAGTTCTGCTGACTTGAGGGAATTGGGAAGAGCCTCAATTTCCCTACTTAGAATGAGATGTTATTAGAGTTACATTAGGTAGTGTAGAGGCTGAGGAGTGTTTGAATAAGAGAAACTTGGGAAGGTAGTGGTGAGATGAGACAAACAGATTATTAAATAGGGAAAAGTGAAGATGTTTGATATTATGGGACAGTGGCACTGGAGAGACCTTGTTGTAGTCAATCAGATCCATTCTGTTCAGAAGGAAAGGGTTCAGAGGAGAGTGTGTGACTCTGGTGGTCATGCTTTTTTTTTTACTTGTTTGCTGAGACCACGTCTTCTTGACTTGCACTGGTAGATTTATCTAAATCCAGAAAAGGGACATTGAAGTCAACAATTCAGTTCAGTTCAGTAGGCTTTTTATTCCCTGCTGTATGCAGGGTAGTATGCTAAGGGTGTTAAGACTAAGAAAAGTAGAATAATATGAAATAAAATAAGGTAAGAAAAGTAGGCCACACAGCAAAAGACTTTATCTAAATTTTTTTAAAGCTATTCTATGTAGTCTAGTCTGGTGAGGCAAGAGAGATGTGGTTTATTGGGAAATGGACTGATTCTATAGGACCTGGGTTCAGATCCCATTTTGGACTGTTTGCTACCCATGGAACTTTGGTAAGTTGTTTAACCTTCTTGGGTCTCACTTCCCTCAACTATAGAATTAGGAGTTAGACTAGATAATCTCTGAGGGAGGTCCCTTTCCCCTCTAAATCTCTGATCCAATTAGGAAACAATTGCAATGGTCCAGATGAAAGGTAATAACCCAAATTGTATATGGAGTAGGGAATGAGAGAGAGAGAGACCATAAGGATGATTTTCTCAAGAGGAATAGGGAAGTTTGAAAAAGGGATAGATTTAGGGGCAAAGCTAGTAAGTTCCTTTTTGGATGTATTGAGTTTGAAATAGCTAAAGGACATCCAATGGAAATGGACATCCAGTGAAGATGTCCAACTGCGATTGGTGATGCAGACCTAAAGCTCAAGATAAAGATTTAGATTGGCTTGTCTGCATAGAGATTATAATTATAATTAGTTAATAGGTGTGTGTGTGTGTGTGTGTGTGTGTGTGTGTGTGTGTGTGTGTGTGTGTGTTACCCTTGAGATCTTATAATTACTTGGCTTTTCTTTTGAGTACTTAAACGATAGGCTATCAGAACATGCATATTTAATACCGATATTATTTTATTTTCTCTGATGTCTTTATAATGTATTTTCCTTGCTTATCTCACAATCTATTTTTACTTTGTCATGATTTACACTCTCTTTGTAAAAATTCTGTTGAGGCACAATAATTTTGCCTTAATTCTTCATTTAAAATTTTAAGTATGTTTTTTCCATGTAGCAAATTGTTAGGTTTTACTTTCTTATCCTTTCTGCCACTCTCCTCCATTTTATGGTCAGTTCAACCCATTGACATTCACAATTAAGCTTATTATATTTGTTTTCCTTTCCATCAAATCTTGCTATAATTTTTCTTACTTTAAAAACATTATCTCCTGTTTTATTAAAACAACCCAGTTTCAGTCTCTTCCCTTTTCTGTCCCAAACCAGAGCTAAGTTAATGGATCTTGCTTTCCCCATCTTTTTTTGGGGGGGAAGGGGAGGAGGGGGGGGAAGAGATGTAATCAACCTTTTAGTCAGTTTGGTTTACTAGTGGCAACCCCTTTCTCTTCCCTCCTTTCTACTTTTCCCAGCTTAGTCTCAGTTCAATCCAGTAAGCCTGCTATGTTCTGGGCCTTGTGTCAAGCCCATGCAGAGACAAAAAAATCCTGAATAATTCTTGCCTTCAAGGTGCTTTTTTTTTCAGGGGGGAAGGCAAGACAATTGGGGTTAAGTAACTTACCTGGGGTCACACAGTAAGTGTCAAGTATCTGCAGTCAGATTAGAATTTAGGTCCTCCTGATTCCAGGGCCTATTTAGCAGGAGCTTTTTAAAAAATCTTTTCTGTTGGAGGTAACATGTACACAAACAAATGCAATATTTTTATTTCTTTTTCTTTATATCTGTATATGTATCTGAAGTAATTAATCAGTAGGAGAAACACTACTAACCAGATGAATCAGAAGAGATCTTTATAGGAACTGGAGATGAAACGTCATGTACCACGAATAGTTAAATGAAGACTATCTGAAGTATAGTAATGTGAAATCACTTCAGAAAGTATATTGGAACAAGCTTGTGAAGAACTTTAAATGCCAAAAATGGAAATTTGTTTTTTATCTTTGAGGTAATAGGGAGCCACTGAGAATCTACATGAACACAAATGTTTGGCAGATATGTACACAATAAGTAGTAGACTGGAGGCAGGGAAATCTTTTAGGTGAATATTATAATATTATAGCTAAGAGGTGATAAGTCCCTGAACTAGGGTGCTGGTCCTGTGAGGAGAGAAAAAGGGAGGAATAGACCCGGCAAACCTCACTGAAGAAATAAAAGAGCAAATAGCTGTTTGGAAATGAAAAAACACAAAAGTAAAGGACAGTCTGGACAAAGAGAATCAAAAAGCAGTAATATTAAATGAAAGCAGCTTAGAAGCAAGGGCATTGACTCATGTAAGGAAAAATGCAGTGCATTGTTTCCCAGCAGTTAATTTGAGTATGATTATGTTCAAGACTTTGGAATTTATTGCTGGGAAATTGCTTTAAAGAACTGTTTTTAGAACTAAGGGACTATTATATATAGTAACTGTATTATACTTGATAGAAAAACAGATTTTAAGTCTCATTTTAGAGTCAAGGTGAGTCATTTAACATCTTGAGACACTGTTTTAAAGCAGGAGGGCCAGTGAACAGAAGCATAGAGTAGAAGTCATGTGAGAAGAGAACCCAAGAGACTCACTAGATGGAAGAAAGAAGCCTAGAAGTTAGAATAAGTGACAGCGAGACCTGAGCAGAGGAAGAGGTGGACAACTGAACTTAGAGCTGAGACTGTAACTTAGGGCCTGTACTTCTGAGCCTAGAGGAGGAATGAGGGAGGGAAGAAGAGAGATGGGCTGTGTTGATAGGAATTGGGTAGAGGACAAGTGGATGAAGGACTGGCTGGGCTTGCCTACCTTGCTCATTTACAGCTTGAAAGCGGGGAAACCTAGTTCCACAGGGTTCTTAACCTGTGATAGATTCTAGTATGTCTTTATTTTCATTAACCTGTAACTGAAATGTAGCATTTACTTAAAATTATTTTAAGATTATGGCGCCTACCTCATGGTATTGTTCTGAGGATCACATAGATGATATATTTATAAAGCATTTAGAGCAAAATGCTTGATATATAGTGTTTAATAAATCCTTTCTTCCTTCCAGTTTTGAGAGTCCAAAAGCTTCACCAGATTGACAGAGGGTCTGTTCAGTTGTTTTCAGTCCTTTTTTACTCCTCATGACCCCATTTGGGGTTTTCTTGGTATAGGTACTGGAGTGGTTTGCTATTTCCTTCTCCAGCTCATTTTACAGATGAGGAAACTGAGGCAGAGAGTTAAGTGATTGCTTAGGGTCACACAGCTAGTACATGTCTAAGACTGTATTTGAACTCCCTGTCCACTACACTATCTAGCTGCCTTAAAAAAAGGGGTTAAGAACAGTTAAAAGTCCATTTTTTCTGTTAGGACAATGCTCAGCTTTGAAGGATAAGTTATTCTTGAATTTAAGCCATTTACCTCTGGTATTTTACTATATAGTAGTGCAGTATTTACTTTTTTGTTGCTAATGAATAAGGCTTTATGATACTGGCTGGAGTTCCTTGGTACATGCTCTCTCTCTCTCTCTCTCTCTCTCTCTCTCTCTCTCTCTCTCTCTCGGATGCTCTGGTGCTTGGCAGTCATATTTCTGAGTCCATAAGATCGTAGAATTAGAACTGGAATGGCTCTTAGGAAATCATCTAGTCTATGGGTTGTTAACCTGGGAGCCACCAGCCCCTCTAGGCTCCATGAAGTTGGGTAGGAAAATATTATATCTCTTTTATCACTAACCTCTAACTGATAGTTAGCATTTCCATCAGTTATGAATTTTAAAGAATAAATTATTCTGAAAAGCAGTTCATAGGTTTCACCAATCAATGATAGGATCAGTGATCCAAAAAAAGATTGATCCATATTCATCCCTCTTGTTTTACAGGTGAGGAAATCAAGACCCAGAGAAGTTCATAATCTGGTTTCAGTCTACCTTTCCAGGCTTATTAGAGGGTTTCCCCTTTATATACACCATGTTTCTATCAAGCCGGCCTTCTTATTGCTCTCCTGGTTTTTGTGGCTCTGCATAGGTCCTCTCTCTGTTTCTGGTGTTTAGGGAGGCCTAACACCTCCGCTGTGAGGACCTGCTGAACTCTCTTCAGGACTGCTCAGCCACGCTTGGTATCTACCTGTCACCAGCTTTCTCATGTGTAATGTACATTTGTGAGCCTCCTGCCTTTACGAAAGGTGGGATGTTGCTTTTTGAACCATGCTTGTTTATAATTTTGCAGCACTTGTTTTTGTTTTTTTTTGTGATGGTTCTTTCCTTTTACATCGTAGTGATCCTTTTATATGTCTGTTTTTCTGTGCTTCTCTGTATTGATCACATCCATCACTCTAACAGCACGTTCATGTTTTATTACATTCACATACCACTTTCTGTTTAGCCATTCTCTATTTGATAGGTATCTGCTTTTTTCCAATTCTTAGCTATCACATGAAGCACGCTATAAATATTTTGGTGTATAAGAGGACTTTCTTCTTATCAGTGACCTTCAGGGTATATAAGCCTACCAGATCAATCTCTGAATTAAAGTGGACATGTTAATAATTTTATTTGCATAATTTTGTTTTTTGGTTTTTTTTTTGCATAATGTTGCTTTATTATTATTATTTATTAATGCTAATAATGCATTGCTTCTCTCCACCTCTCCAACATTGACTATTCCTATTTTTTATCATTCTTGCTAGCTTACAAGATTTAAGGTCAGAGTGTTGTTTTGATATGCATTTCACTTATTTTTAGTGATTTGGCGCATTCTTTCAGGAGGTTCTTAATAGTTTGCAGTTTTTTTGAGAGCGGTTTGTTCATATCCTTTGCCCATTCACAGTATCTATTGGGGGGAATGGTTTTTGATCACATATACTAGCTGTCCCAAAAGAGCTTACATATCTTGCAAACACATCCTTATCAGAGAAATTTGATACAAAGAAATTTGATAAAAATACCATTCCAGTGCTTCCCTTCTTATCCTAGGTGCATTAATTTAGTATGTATAGAAACTTTTTGGATCCATGTAATCAAAGTTAACTTTCATCTTCTGTAATTGCTTCTATCCCTTGTTTAGTTAAATATACATTTCCTGTGCACAGCAATGAGAGGTATTTGATCTATTTCTCTTCTAATTTTTTGTTGGTATGATCTTTAACATTAAGGTCCTATGACCATTTTAAAATGTATTGTGGAGTATGACGTAAGGTGTTGGTCTAAGCCTCATTTCTGCTGGGCTGTTTTCCACTTTAATCATAATTTTTTATCAAATAGGGAGTTGTTACCGAAGTAATTTATATTTTCTGGTTTATTGAGCAGTGGGTTTTTGAGTTCCATTGTTTCTAATTCTTCCTTATCTAGTCTGTTCCATTGATATATCTTTTTTTTTTTTTAAACCATTATCAAGTGCTTTGGATATCTGCTGTTATGCAGTATGGTTTAGGTCTGGAAGTACGATTTCTCCTTCATCCCTACCTTTTTTCATAATTTCCCTATTAAAGCAATATATTCTACCTTTTTACTTTTAAATGAATTGTTACTATTTTATTGATTTCTCCAAATTATTTCTTTGATAATTTTGGTGGTAGCATTAAAAGTATAAATTATCTTGGGCAGTGTGGTTACTTTTATTGTATTACCATGACTCCAAAATGAGCACTGGGTGTTCTGTTTGAGTTCTTTATTTCTTTTTAAGGAGTCCAGTACTTTTCTAAGCTTAACTTCTAAACTTTTTTACCTTTCACTCCATCTCTCTTCCTTTATTACTTCTATAAGACCTTCAACCATGCTGGTGGTTCTTGTATCCATTCTGTTCTCCTTTCTTGTATTGTAGGTATAGTTAAAGAATTGTTCTCTTCTTGTTTTGGCCTATGATTCTCTTCCTTCATAGTATATCTTAGTTATATATTAGAGATTTCTTTTTGCTTGCTTATTTCTTAAGTCTTTCTTAAGAAAGAAGCACTTAACTCTTAAAAAATTTCTTAAATTTTTCTCCCCTTCTGGATCCTTTTGAGGATTTTTTCCTTTCTTCTTTTGATTATTTTAGTTTATTTGGTGTAAATTTCTATCTATTTTAAGTTGCTGAGTTTTTTATATACAGCCCCCCCCCCCCTCCAAAAGACCTGTGGTATAAGAGCTTGACTTATCTAAAGGATTCTCTTAGAACCATTGTACCATTGGCAAAATCTGAGTCCTCAAGTAGTCTATGCCCTAACTATGCCAGAGTAGTTTAAGCTTTGCTTTTGAAAAAGGATACTGGAGAAGGCATGATAGGAGTGTGGAAAGATTAACCAGCCAGCGGTTTTGTTTTTTTTTTGCTGCCCTAAGAAGAGTTGGAGGAAAAACCCCTTTTCTGCTATCTCCTTGCTGAACAAAATGTGTATGAAAAAGACTTGGTGTTTTTTAGAGGATTGTAAGTTCAATATGGATTAGCAGTGTAAACTGGTAGCCTCAAAATCTCATGTGATTTTAGCCTGCATTAATAGAAGTATAGTCTGTGGAAAAGAAGGAAATGAAATTCCTGCTCTTCAGATCATATCACGAATACGTGATTCAGATCTTGGTGCCACATTTTAGGAAGAATACTAGCAGGCTGATGGGAGGCCAACATGGTAGGGTGACTAGGATGGTGAGGGGACAACTTGAAACCAAAGTGTAAGGGAGCTTTGATCTTACACCAATGGGTACATTTAGAATGTGTGGTCAGAATGAGGCTCCTATTTTCAGCCTGATTCTCCACAGGCGAGGCAGAGAAACCAAGCTACTCATGCAGCCTGGACCTTCGGGACTTTAACACTAAAATATATCTGGCACCCCTTGTTCTACTCTCCATCTTTCTGGTGCTTTTATTTATTTAGAACCTCCTAATTCTTTTTTAATTTAACAAAACTTAATTCCACCATTTTCTGCATACTCTTTGGTTGGGGTAAGACTAGAATTCTCAAAGTCTTATGATTTCTCTTAGATTCCAGCTTTTACATGGAGCAGCCTTCTCTGTCTTAACATCTACTTATGGCTTTCATTGCTTTAGTGTTCTGGGAGCTGTCTTTGGTTGAGGGTCATACTAAATGCCCAGGAAATTGGTCACTTCTGGTGACCAGTAAGCCTCATGAAGAAATCGCTTTTTGCTTTTTGCTAGATGGTACTGAAGTGTTATCTTCTGCCTTGGTGGATGCCATGGTGGCATGGTGGACCCCAGGCTGTGCCGTGCTTAGGTTCGGATGTGAGAAGAACCAAGGATCTTAGGAAGCTCAGCAGCTACCACCCACTTGTTCTGTGAACGCAGGGATGGGTAGTTTATTACACAAGTTTGAGAGTTCCACAAAGTATACAAATGAAGATATTTTGGGGGATGCTGCCCCTTTTAGGGTTTTGTCAAGATGCCTAGAATTAAACTTGTGCCATCTTCTTTACTCCTTTCTTGACTTCTGGGACTGTGGGTTGAAGCACAGACTCACATATCCCATTGCTGCTACTGTCACTGCTCCCTCCAAACCCCTTGCACGTTGTTTTAGCAACATAATCTCTGCTCTAACTTTTTGTGGTTATTTCTGAACCTACCCACTTGTCTGTCTGGGTTGTGAGCAGCCCCCATACCCAGCCTTTTTTATTCTGGTGTGCGGTCCCATACCCTCCCCTGGGAAGTAACTGTGTGAGGGGGTGGGGGAAGAAGGCAGGAGGGGAGTTTCAGTCTTGTTTTGGAGAAAAGTAACTGTCTTGTTTCACCTTGGGTTGTTTCTCTTTCTAAGGTAGCTGATAGGGGGATGGTAGAGATTTTGGAGGTAAAATTGTGGTTTATTGATTTAATTTAAAGGAAATAATACCAGATAGATGTTGAGTTGGGGCTGGTCACATGTTGAGAGAGTGCTGCAGACATTCCTCACAGATATTAAAGGTGGAGCTGAGATGATTTACATGATGGCATGGAATAGTTGAAAAAAACAGTGGACTGGGATTTAGAAGGTTGAAGTTCTATATCTCCTATTACCTTGTGCAAATCACTGATGTTTCTTTGATGTTGGGACTAAAGGAATGAACTAGAAGATGCTTATTTAAGGTCTCTTATACTTCTAAGATTCAATTATTCTTTAATTTACAATCCTGAGGATGAGATTATTATTGTTTTTTAAGGATCAGAAATGATTGTTCCTGACCATGGTTCTTTATATGTTACAATGACAAGGACACTCCATTCATTAGCTGGAGACTATAGCCAAATGCCTTCTCCTGGCTCTCAGTCCATTTGACTTCTTTTCACACATAGAGGTCTCGATGACATATCTGCCAAGCCTCTAAGAACTTTTTTTTTTGTCTCTCAAGTCTTTTGATCTTGGGGGTATGCCATGCCCTAGAGGGGACTTGGCTGGGGGAAGAGGTTCCTTGGTGCCAGGAAATGGACAGAGTGCTGAACCAAGTGGCTCTGATATCCTGCTGTTGTCTTTACAGTCAGGTGGGCACGAGGTTTGGTGACTAAGCTGCCCCCATGGAAGGGCGAGGACCATATCGGATCTACGACCCCGGTGGTGAGGGCAAGCAAGGAGAGGCATCTGCAGCTCTTGAGCATCTAGTGGAGGAGAATTCCCGACTGAAGGAAAAAATGCAAGGGATAAAGATGTTAGGTAATGCAGACACCTGCCTCCCTCTTTCCCCTTCCCCTTCATCCCAAGTATACTCCAAGGTTCTCCTTTCCATGGTCTGGCCACCCAAGGACCTCTACTTATAGCTTGCTGGCTAGCTCCCAAGCAGAAGCTAGCCAGGGAATGAAGTTTGATATTATAACTTACTCTGGTGTGTACTCCTGGCTCCTTATGCATCCCAGCCCTACCCAAGAGCCTCCTTAGGTAATAACTCCTCCCTTGCTGCTCAGAGGAAGTCATTTCCATGACTGTCCCCAAGTGAACAAGAGGGAGAAGGGATGACCTGTATTTTTGCTCTTACTCTAGGGATAGGAGGTAGAGGGCAGAGGTAATTGTGGCCTGAGCTCCTAGGTGTTCTACATGATACGTTGTAGATATGTGGCTGCCTCGGTGGCAGGTCTTAACTTTTAGAATCCTAATTTCTGGAATTATGTAGGAGAGAAACAGGGCCTATGTTCACATGGTTAGTCAGAATCTCTGCTCTGTTCTATCCATTCATTCAACAGACATTTATTAATTGTTTACTGTGTACAAGGTCCCAGACTAGATACTGTGGAGAGAACAAGCATAAATACCTTTTAGAAATGTGTAACCTATTCTTGGGTTTCAGGTAGCTGATCCCCAGTGAAGGGTGCTGGGATCTTGGGTAGCTAGATTTATCATACATATGTAATATAACCACCTTCTTCTGGCTTTGGGATTCAGGGGAATGAAGATACCCCATTCCTTCTCCCTGTCCTAATATCTGTTATATAAGCTTTGTCCTTGTGGCTGTTGGGGAAGGGATCTTCCTTTGGCATCATTTTTCAAGACCCCTAGGAAGCTTCCAAGCTTATAAGAAATATTTTTTAGGGCTTATAATTCTATTCCATTACCATGGGTGTCACCAAGAAAATCTGCCATTCTGGCTAGGCTCATGCTACAGTCACTCCAGGAAATACTGCTATGACTTAAACTGTGACTCTTAAGTCACAGGTTGGTGTGGTATGTAGGGGACTTCTGAAGTGAGCTCTTCCTGCCCCCTCAGTACTCTTGTTTCTTGTTACTTCTTCTACCAAGTACCTACTTTTAATTAAGGGCTACACTAACAAATTATCTATAGAAGTGCTGGAGAGAGATGGAAGACAGTACAAGATGGGTTATTGTAGGGGGCAGCTAGGTGGCACAGTGGATAGAGTACCAGCCCTGAAGTCAAGAGGACCTGAGTCAAATTTAGCCTCAGGCACTGGGCAAATCTCGTAACCATGATTATCTATCCCCTCTCCCCGCCCCGCAAAAGTGTCTTGGTACTATGATGGAGCCTGTGTCCATTTATATGCAAGCTATTTTTCAGACCCTGATGTCCATAATGAAGTCCATACTAAAATGTTCCTTTCTCTCCTGGTAATCATCAGGGAGGGGACACAGTGCCTATCTTCCAAGGGGAGAAAAGTGAGGTCTGGTGGGGCTGAAGTAATTTCTGTCCTAGTGGCTGCTTCTTTATACCCTTTTATAAGGATGGGGAATCAGATCAGCAGTTCTAGGCTGTGCTTGAAGCACTTACTCCTCCATTTCTGGTACCTGCTGTGGGAGGGTTATGGAGCAGTATGATTTTCAAGCTTAACCCAGTGCAGACATCTATGACTTTCCACATTTACTGTAATAAGATACAAGCAGAGACTGGGCCACAAATAATGCCATGCCTTTGAGCCTCAGATGACCTCTCCACATAATCTCATGTCGTATTCCCTGCGAGCTGTGCTCACTGTCCTATGCCAGTTGATCTTACTCAGACAGAGGACACTGGGGTCAGTCTGTCCTGATGGAAGTGCTCGCTCCTTAGCTTTTATTACTCCCCCTGCAGCCCTAGGGCCATGGGAATCTCCCTGGGTAATCTTTCACATGCTATGGAAGATGCCTCTCATGCATGCCCCTTATTATTCTGCCATACATCATTCTCCCTAAATACTGCTTCTTCCTTCCCATCTTATTTGAGTTTCCTATAAAACTCAAATCCTTGAGTTTTATACTGTCCAAACTCTGTCTTTCTTACAGGATTTAACTTTGTGGGAACTTGGGCTGGCCCTTATGGCAACATTTTTAGTGGTGGATGTGGGCAGAAACCTGGTCTTAGGTCCTTATAGTGAGGGAAGACCTTGGGACAAAGGGCTACTTTTGGGATTTGCTTTATTGTCCCCAGGGGCTTTGGGAGGGATAGTTGTATTCCTAACCAATCCATGTCCCAAGATAATTGAAAATTCCCACCTAAATCCAGAGCATTCTTTTTAAATAAGTTTTCCCCTATCCACATAGCTCACACTGTCAACAAGTAGCTGAGGTGGCTTGGTTTGAATTTTGTTTCCTCCACCTACTCTCTCCATTTGGGCTGCTGTGATGAAATTCAGTCATAGGAAAAGTGGGGGAAATCCAGACATTGAACTGGAATATCTAAACTTGGGATTTAGTCATCATGGTGGAGTTTTTTAGTTCTAGGTCCATGGAAAGTTCTAGGCTTTGGTCAGGTAGGTTAAGAAATACTAAAGGAACTGAACTATCTTCCTGCACTTTTCTCCCCCTCCGGCCCCAGGGGAATTGTTGGAAGAGTCCCAGATGGAGGCATCCAAGCTGCGACAAAAGGTAGAGGAACTGGCCAAGGACAATGAACTTCTCCAGCCATCTCCTCCCTCATCTTCCTTTGACCACCTAGCTGAACTCGCAGGTATGATGTCAGTGGGTTACCCTAGGATGGAAGTCCCTACGTGTACCAAAGAATGAATCTGTTTATCATCCTGAAGTCTGCTGTATCCATGCTCCCATCCAATTTATGATCTTTTATTTCTAAATAAAGATTGAGTCCCCCCATCTCACCCAGATTGTATGTACAGGGGCTACTTGTGAGCCCAATCCCAGTACTAATTGGCATGGGAGCTTTGATTTTCTCCTTTTCTGACCTGGATCAGTTCACTACTTACTTAATCTTTTAGCTTCCATGCTCCTGGGAGCTCACTGTATTGATCCTGAACTTCATTCAGACACCTGAACTGAGCAGCTTAGCTTATAGCAGTTCAGAATTCCCAAACTGAAGAGGTCTGTCATCTTCATTCAGGTAGCAGGGACTGCAGATGTGTGCCACCACACCTTGCTCAACCTCTGATTTTGGGACTTTTACAACTTGGGTCTCACTTTCAACCTTTATAAAATGGAGAGATTAAGAGTCACAGAAATTCTGAGCTAGAAAGGACAAAGAAAGGACTAGAAAGCATCTAGTCCAACCTAGACTGAATTAAAAGCCTAACATTATTTCCTACAAATGTTTTTCTAGTCTTGTTTTAATGCCACCAGTGCTGAGGAATCTGCCACCCTCTGAGGAAGCCTATTCCATTTTCCGACTTCTTGAGAATGGTTTCATCACCTTTTGGGAAAAGACACACTTTTCTGCTATTGCTTAGCAGAAAGAAAGAGAGCTTAGCTTTCTTAGAGTCAGTGTTGGTCTTATCACATTAGTTTTCGATGAGATAATCTCTAAATCTCCTTAGAGTTCTAATATTCTGTGTTCTCAGGTCCTTTTCAGTTCTGATATTTTGTGATCTGTGTTCTCAGGTATCTTCCATTTCTGGTATTATATGATTCTGGGTATGCTTCAGATCTTCTTTCTGGGATCATTTAGGTGTTTACAGTTATCTAAAGGTATGAGAGGCAATATGACATAATGGAGAGACTGTTGGATGTGGAGTTAAGGACACAGGTTCCAATCCTGCCTTTGACAGTGCTATGTGACCATTGGTAAATCACTTATCTTAGACCTCAAGAAACTCTCTAAGCCTTGCATACTGACAGAATCAGAGAACTTTGTATGTATTATCATCTGAAGGCAGGGAGAGGGACTAGTTTTCCAATTTTACTATTTTTGTGGAAGAAAAAATATTAAATGATAAATTCATTTATCTTTCACTGAAAAATCTTTAAGAGGGAAGACTTCTAGTGTTTTACATAAGAATTTTTACATAGGAATAGCAGAATACAAACATTTATGATTTTACTTTCTCTCCTTTCCTTCTTCCTCATCTTCTCCCACTCCCAAAAAGAGTCAATAAACCCTCTTTTTAGCCCTACTTTGCTCCCATGATGCCTAGAATGTCATGTCACTTCTGTCTGTGCCTCAGAGAAAAATTCATGCTAGTGTGGCTCTCAACAGCAGATGAAAACAACTACTGAAAAAGTTTCCCTTGGAAGGTATCTTGTCATTGCCCAAGGCAATATCCGTATATTACCCATCAGGTTTATGTAATGGATTCACTTTGCCTAATTAATAATATGAGCATAAATAGGCAAAAGTTCCTTCAAGTGCATATTTTAAATTAGCCAAACATAGCCTTCCTAAGGACAGCTAGGTGGTAGAATGGATAGAGCACCAGGACTGCGTCAGGAAGTTCCTGAATTCAAATCTGACCTTAGATACTTACTAGCTGTGTGACCCTGGGCAAGTCACTTAACCCTGTTTACCTTAATTTCTTCATTGTAAAAATGAGCTAGAGAAGGAAATGGCAAACCACTCTAGTATCTTTGCCAAGAAAACCCCAAATGGGGTCATGAAGAATGTGACACAACTGAAAAACAGCTGAATGAGAACAACAGATCCTTGCAAGTGTTTTGATAATGTTAATTTCCTTAGCCAATCCAGTTCCAGTTCAGTTTAGCATTTATGATTTATGATATGATCTCTAGAGGTAGGGGCCATTCCACTTGTCCGTCTGTCTCTATTCTAATTTTGTTTTAGAATGTTACATGAAGGGGGCGGCTAGGAGGTGCAGTGAATAGAGCACTGGTCCTAGAGTTGGGAGGACCTGAGTTCAAATCCCGCCTCAGACACTTAATTCTTACTAGTTATGTGACCTTGGGCACGTCACTTAACCCCAATTGCCCTGCCTTCCCACCTGCAAAAAAAAAAAAATTTCCCATCTAGGAAGTGACTGTGCCTTTCATGAGAGTTGGCCAGCTCTGTCAGTGATCTGTCCCAGTGTTGGGCAGTCCTCCTCCTCACATTTTCCTTATATCTAATTTGTCTTGTTTCTTACAATTCTAGCTCTTTTACTCTTCAGTGGCAACCATAATAAATATTCACCTAAATCCTTTTAGTGAGTTAAACCCTCACAGCAGCCCTGAAAGATTGTTGTTGTTATTCACAACTGAAAAAGCCAAGATGTGCAGTGGTTGGGACCTGTAGTCCCATGAGGTCTGTCTTTTTCAGATTATTTTAGAGAGTCAGAATTCAGGAATTTCTCTAGGATTGTTGACTGTCCCTTCTTAAAGAACTCTCTAGCAATCCCATTGAATCTTTGCCACTATCCTGTAAGAGCTTAGGATCACAGGATCATAGCTCTAGAGCTGAAAGGGCTCTTAGAAGCCAGGTAGCCCCACATCTTCCTTTACTGATGAGGAAACTGAGGCTCAAAGAGAGTAAGAAATAAGGTCACACAGGTAGAAAGTGACAGAGTCAGGATTTGAGTTGAGGTCCTGTGACATGGAATTAACCTTTCTACTCTGACCCAGGAACTGTCCCTGGCTGCTTGCCTGAGTTCCCATGATGTTTGATTGGATCCTTGGGAAATAATTTAGAACAAAGGGGTTGGCACAGTCTTGTTTAGCTTTTTGCAGTAACAGGCCTAGGGATTGTAGGGAACTTGCCCATTTGTGGAGGTTTTTTTATGGTAACTTGTGGAATAATCTGCATAGTTTGCATTTTGAAAAGATCAGGCAGGAGCAGTGGCCTGGTTTCTTGGGGATTTTCCCTAGTCTTCTGTGGGATGTTTTACACTGTGCTTTACAAATCCCTGGTTCTCATAGTCAAGGAGGAAAAAAGATACTCTTCTGTTTGAGAGACACTAAGGAGTTTTAACCAGCCACCTATTTCCTTAAACAAATTACTAAAACCAGCCTCCTGGGAATATTGCTTATAAAGACTCTCACCCTAGAAAAATCTAAATTCAGAAGTCTGGTCAGAATATCTATTTACTTGGCTTCTTGCTTGGCTTCCTTTTCTCTCTGTTTTCCAGGAGGAAACACAAACCATGAATTGCCTCCAGTTGGGCCAGATGGTTCCAGGAATGAGCAGTCACCTGCAGTTCAGAAGGCTCCATCCAGTGTAAGTTCTAGTAGCATCTGTGGTAGATATTGAACAGATTCTTTAGGTTTAAAAAAAAAGCTGACAACACCTGGTCTAGTGGAAAGAAAGTTGGATTGTGATTCAGTAAACCTAGTCACTCATTTATTGTGTGACTTTGGGCAAGCCACTTATTTTTTATGGACATTCCTGTTTTTACTTCTTTTTTTTGGCCTTTTGGAGGGCAATTGGGGTTAAGTAACTTGCCCAAGGTCACATGGCTAGGTTTTTGTTTGTGTGTGCATTAAGTGTCTGAGGCCGGATCCAAACTCAGGTCCTTCTGACTCCAGGGCCAGCTGTCTCTACTCACTGCGCCACATAGCCACCCGAATGTTTTTACTTCTTTTAAAAAAAATATCGATACTTTTTATTTTATATCACCTTCCCTTCCAAATATATGCTTGCTCTCCTGTAGCAGCAAGCACCCTAGCACACCCAGGATGGCTGCTAGCATAGGCTCTTAGATCTGCTTTTCCAAAGGAAAGCAACTCAGAATGGGTTAACAATCTTAGTTTAATCAGTCAAACATATATCATTTACCTAGTTCAGGGGAAAATGTCAACACCCTGAACTTTAGAGAATACAAACAGAATACAGACAGAGGTTACAAGCAGACAAGAACAAATCAGCAGATAGGGCTTCCCACTGTATGACCATTACATCCATACCTAGTTAGTTACCAGAAAGGGAAGCACCAACATCTTGGTTTTCAAAGCTGGGGGGCTTGGCGGCTGCCCAGAGTCTCATCTGGTCAAATCACACAACTCTTCTCAAAGTGAGCTCCAAAGCAAAACTTCACATCAAGGTATATATAGCCTTCTGCTGGTTCAGAGAATGTCAAACCCCCTTGACTCACTGCCCAATCACACAGCATCAAGGTATGGGCATTCCTGAAAAACAAGTCTCCCGCCACAGGCTCCATGTGACCACATTCAGCCTATTGGGGGCAAAGCATATTTTCAAATCAGGTAAGGTTCTCAGAGTCACTTAAGCCTATCAGAGGGCCAAGGGGCAGGGAAGATCTTCAGATTCTCATTCCCATAACATCTCTCTAGAGGAAAGGGCCATCCCTTATAAAAAAAATTCAAAAAGAAGATAAAAGCAGTTCAGCAAAACGAACCAACACATTAAGTATGTCTGACAGTCTGTCAGTATTCCACACCCAAATTTTTCTAAAAGCCTCTTCAAATAGGGAAAGGAGATAGATTTTCTCAACTCTAATCCAGGGCCAAACTTGGTCATTTTAATTATACAGCGTTCAGTTTATTTTTTAAAATTTATTTCATTCTTTATTTTTAAAATATTTTCCATTTATACTGTTGTAATCATTTTGTGTATTGTTTTCATGGTTTTGCTTATTTCACTTATACACTTATACACATATATACATATACATACATATACATACACATATATAGACAAAAATGACTTGTTACTACCATGGGAATAACTTTTAAAAAAATTTTTCTTCTATGTTGTGAATTTAATATGCACCAACAAACACAAACATTTCAAAATGATGTAGTTTTGAGGGGGGTTCAGGGACCCCTCAAGGACCAAAGTACTGGATAGGGTCATCTGGAATGAATTCCCATACTCAAGCATTCATTAAGTCAAGGTGGCAAAGGTTTATAGAGACAATTTTTGACATTCACTGTTTACAAATTTTGAATTCCAAATTTTCTCCCTCCTTCATCCTTGCCCTCTCTGAGATGGTAAATGATTTGATATTGGTTATATATGTGTGGTCACAGCATTCAGTTTTAAAAAAATTCTTTCCATTTATGCTTTTGTAGTCATTTTGTATATTGTTTTCATGGTTTTTCGTATTTCACTCTGCATCAGCTCATGTAGGTCATCCTATGCTTCTCTGAATACATTATTTCTTTCTGATGTTGTAATATTCCATTACATTAAAATACCACATTTACCCAATTTTGTTTCCACTTCTTTGCTACCACCAAAAGTACTGTTATGAATATTTTCTTTGTGACTCTATATCCCCATTTTCAAAATGAATCTTAGGACAAAGGATCCTTTCCCGTTCTTAGAAGGACAAACTCAGTAAGTTCAACCAGCATTCATTGATGGGATCATCTTTATAAATGGCCTCATATGCTCTTTATAGTCTGCTTCACCATCTCTCCAAACCTGTTCCATATTAACTCCCTTTCATATAGTCTGTGTTCTAGCCAGACACACTCTCTATCTCTGTGTCTGTTCTGGAAAACACTCTTCTCTTCACTTCTACCTCATGAAATTCCTGGCTTCCTTGAAAGTTTAGCTTACCATCACCCTCAACAGTCTTTCCTCAACTGCTCATTGTTAGTGCCTCTTCCATGCTGAAATGATTTGTTGTATCTGCCCAGTACCTTTATACTTGTTGTATCTGCCCAGTAGAATGTGATTTCCTAGAGGGAAGGGACCATTTTGTTTTTGTCTTTGTATAACTAGAACCTAGCAGGGTGCCTGATATATAGTAGAAGTTTAATAAATGTATATTTGTTGTTGATGTTAAATGATTTGAACATTTTTAAAGCATGACCCTAGGTAAGGTGAAGGAATTGCCCCTTTCCTTTAGGAATATAAGCTAAATCTCTCTTGTGGTTATGTGTGAGTAAAAGGAAAGACTTAGGGTGTAATATTGTTGAGGGGAAGGCCCCGTTAGCCTATGAGGTGGGGTTGTGAGACTTACGTTTTGGAACTTATGTTGATCCAGCAAAGGGTAGTGCCACATTTCCTAAAAGAGGGATATAAACAAAATAAAAATTCTAGGACTCTTTAGGCTACAAGCCTTATGGATACAAGAGTTGGATATGTTAGAAACAAGATCTGGCTGTGTGGCGCAGTGGAAAGGCCCTTGCACTGGGAACCTGGAGACCAGTATTGTGATTCCAACTCTGCAACTAAGTGACCTGGTGATCTTAGAAAAATCACTTCTCTCTAAGTGCTATTTTTCATTTCTGTAAAATAAGGGAGTTTATTTGATCTCTAAAATTCCTTCCATCTCAGACAACTGTGATTATAAGTCTCTTTTAAGTTCTTTTAAGCATTGACCTCTGGGAACTTTAGAGTAAGAGTAGTGATAGACGGCTAAGGTCTAGTCTGGGTCTTTGAGGTGGGAAGGGGGCTAATTCAAAACTGCAGCAAAATTCCCAAGTGGGCCTGAAATAACAAAATAAACAAACATATGATAAAATTTAGATAATGTTGATTTGTGGTTTTCTAAGTCAATATGCTGCCCCCAGGGTGCTAGAGCATAGTAGAGAGATAAGGCCAAATTCAGACTGTTTAAATTAGCAACCCTGCAGATTGTCAGAGTAAATAAAATAAAGTCAGAAGACCCTGCTTGTTAATATAATCAGTCCTGATTCTGCCAGTGATTTATTGTGGGATCTTGGGCAAGTAATTTCACCTCTAGGGGCCTCAGTTTCCTCATTTGCCAAAGATGGTGTTTTAATGTGTCTATGATTTCATTGTGTACATCCATATTTTTCCATAAATCTTTACAAAGGAGCTGCCCATTATGCTGAAGGCTTTCCTCTAGTTTATTAAAACATATTAGATTCTAGTACCGCAGTAGGGCTATTGATCTCTTGCAGTTTGCTCTTGCTTTGTGGTCAGCCTATCTCCTTTTCCAGTTGCATATATCCTTCCTGATGTTCGCTTTCATGTTATCACTGATAATATTCTGGGGCCTATTCCCCTGTGTGCTGCCTCCTTGGTCATCTACATCAGAGGTGTTAAAATTGAAGGGAACCTGATTAAAATGTATTTGGGAAATCTTTAATAAAATAGAGACACAATACAGCATAGATTATGTTAATATTTAGTTTTCCAAGTCAGTATGTGCTCCAGTCCATGCCTACTTGAGTTTGATACCACTTATTTTTTTTTTAAGGGGGGAAGGTAGGGTAATTGGGGTTAAATGACTTGCCCAGGGTCACAGGGCTAGTAAGTGTGAAGTGTCTGAGGCCACATTTGAACTCAGGTCCTCCTGATTCCAGCACTGGGGCTCTATTCACAGCGTCATCTAGCCACCCTGACAGCACTCTTTTACATCTTTTATTGTCAGATCATGCTGTTTCTTGATTTGCACCAAGAGACTTTTGGTGTTAAAAATGAATTTTGATGTCGAGAAAGACCTTGAGCTCATTGAAGGCACCGTTCAGTTTTCCATTTATATTCTGGCCTACTTTCCTTTTATTCAATTCTGAGCTCATTGTCTATTTGCTGGCCAGGGAGTTTGTACTAACTGAATGAAATATTCATTGAAGTGTATATAATACTCTGGGAAGTATCTGTTTTTCTAATTTTCCTGTGTTGATTGCTAGGTCAGCCTTATCTGACCAGCCATGAATCTCATTGACCTGTAGTATTTTGGGATTTGATGCACTCGTCACAAAATCATCCGCAGTTGAACACTTAGAAAACTTCCCCAGGACAACCTGCAGGGAATTTCTCTTCCATTTGGACTCCACGTAGGATCATAGATTAGGAGCTGGGCAGTCATCTGGTCCAGCCTCTTACCTTTACACATGAGGAAACTGAGGCTCAGAAGTTAAATGATAAGTTCATAAGCTCAGCTCTTACTGTTCTGTCACATCTCTTTCTGTTGTGTGTAATCTGTGTTTTATGAATAATTTCTTCAGAAGAAAGTTATAAGACATTTCACTTAGTGAGTACTGAAATATCACAAAAACTATAATATCTATATACACACACAAACATATGCACACACATATATACAGATATACATATATACATATATAGATACAGATACATACATATATATAGACAGAAAATGACTCATTACTACATGGGAATAAATTTTATTTTGTTTTTAAAATTTTGTTTTCTGTTGTGAATTTAATAAGCACCAAGAAACACAAACATTTTGAAATGATGCAGTTTTGAGGGGGGTTCAGGGACCCTTCAAGGACTGGAGTACTGGACAGGGTCATCTGGAATGAATTCACATACTCAAGCATTCTTTAAGTCAAGGCAGCAAAGGTTTATTTTTATGCTTTTCAGGGGGCAAAAGTTCTTAAGGAACCTGTGACCTTGGAGGGATGTAGTCAAAGTTTATATAGGATAAAGTATAGTAAAATATATACCAAGTATGCTAACTAGGTGATTCAGAGCAGGATTGGGGAGTGGTCAGTTAAGGAGCGGTCCGTTCTTAAAGGAACATGTACTTTTTGTATATACTGCACAGTTGTTTTACCCAGAGTTCACCAGGAAAGCCAAAGGTAGGGGAGGGAGGGGAGCGGCACAGGGAGGTGTGCTTTTTACGTCCGCTCCATCACTAAGTTAACTAGAGGTCATGGCCAACTGAGGATTGCCTGGTCTGCCACCCATCAGTGTCTTGTGTGACAAGATAGCTGTAGGGAGTATACATATGTCTTGAATCTAAGATATACATAATAAGGAGTCCAGGAAGCATATAATGAGGTAGGGAGTTGGAAGAAATCTGTCCAGTAGGTACTGAATATCTTTATGAGCTAGTACAAAGCCAGTTCAAACTAATAATTTCTACAGGTATGGTTTGTTACTCTATGTCCTCTTTTGCTCTTTTGTTTTCTTTGGTTCATTAAAAAAACTATGTCCTGGGGTGGCTATCGGCCCTGGAGTCAGGAGGACCTGAGTTTGAATGTGGCTTCAGACACTTAACACACCAAAAAAAAACTAGCTGTGTGACCTTGGGCAAATAACTTAACCCCAATTGCTCTACCTTACTCCCCCCAAAAATCAAAAAAAAGAAGAAAAAAAGAAAAAAATTATATTCTGATGCTGTTTTTTCACGTCTGTCACCACCCACTAAACTCCTCTCCCTTTTCCAAGTAGAGATCCTCAAAGCAGATATGTAGAGTCAATCAAAATAAATGAACACGTTGGCTAGGTATGTTAATGTGAGTCTTGTTTGTATCCCTACACCATCTTCTCTCTGCCAGGTAAGTTAAGTTTCATCATCGGGTTTTGATGCTGTGATCCATCATCAGTTTGTTCTCCTAGTTCTATTCATTTTACTCTGTATCAGTGCACACACATCTTTCCACATTGCTCTAATCTATCATTTTCATTTCCTACCCTACAATAAAATTCCATTATATTCCTATACCACACTTTGTTTAACCATTCCCCGGTTGATGGACATCTATTTTGTTTTCTGTTCTTTGATACAGCAAAAAATGCTGCTAATAAATATATATATATATATATATATATATATATATATATATATGCATATGCAATCAAATTATCATTTAGGATATATAGGAAAATGATAAAAGTCAAAACATCATGTTGTCAGACATTTTTAGAAAAGCTTAATGTAAAATAGTTACTACAATGTGAGGGCCAAAAGAGTCCAGAAACTGCTTCATCAGGTGAAATTAGTAGAGTACAAACTCATTTGTAAAACAGGTGGAAAAAAATGTTATTTTATTATGTAAAATGTTATTCTCAGTTTCTGTCTGTCCTTGATCTGTTAAGTGAGGAGGAAGTACCAGATCTCCATTTATACCACAAACAATAACAATTTGGAAAGGTTAAGAAATAGAGAGCTTGATCAGAGGAACAGATGAGGTACATAATATATAGAAGTAAATGAGCACAGTAGTCTAGTGTTTGATAAGTCTAAAGATTCCACTTATTGGGGAAAGAACTTAAGTTGGGATAACTAAAAAGTGTAATGACAGAAAGCAGGTATAGACCAATATCTCACACTCTATAATAAGATAAGCTCCAGATGGGTCCATGACTTAGACGCGAACAGTGACATCATAAACAAATTAGAGGGTCTGCAGAAATTTGGGTAGGGAAAAATTCATGACCTAGTGAGAGATGGAGAGAATGACGGTACATAAAATTAACAGTTTTTGTCATATAAAGTTAAAAAGGTTTTGCACAAATGAAACCAATGCAACTAAAATTAAAAGAGAAGTAGGTAAATAGGAAGAAAAAAACTTTGCAGCAAGTTTCTCTGATAAATGTCTCATTTCTAAGTTATATAGGAAAATGATTCAAATTAACAAGAATAAGAGCCATTCCCCAATTGATATTAAGGAATATATGAACAGACAGTTTTCAGAGGAAGAAGTCCAGGCTATCAATAACTATATGATATAATGCTCTAAATCACAAATAATTAGAAAAATGCAAATTAAAAACAACTTTGAGGTTCTGCTTCACACATAACAGATTGGCAGAGTTGACAAAAAAAGTATGATGTACATTAATGCACTGTTGGTGGAGCTTTGAACTGCTGCCAAAAAAATTTGGAACAATGCCCAAAAAGCTATTAAATTTTACATACTCTTTGACCCAGCAATATCAAAGAAAGAGAAAAGCACTCATATATGCAAAAATATCTATAGCAGCTCTTTTGCATTGGCAAGAAATTGGAAACTGAGGAGGTGCCCCTCAGTTGTGGAATAGCTGAACAAGTTGTTACACAAATACGATAGAATGTATTGTGATGTAAGAAATGATAAAGGAGATAGTTCAGGAGAAACTTGGGAAGACTTGTATGAACTGATGCAGAGTGAAGTGAGTAGAGCTAGGAGGACAATTTATTTTTTTTTTTTCAAAAAAAAAAAGAAAAGAAAAACAAATCGAGGAGTTTGGACTTAATTCTGCTAGGAAACATATTGTAGATTATTGGGCAGGACAGTAACATCATGAAAATAATATTTTAAAAAGATTAGTGGTCAGTAGTTTGCAGGAAGAAGTGACAGGAGGGAGAGACTAGATTCAGGAAAAAATGATTTAGCCATTTCCACTTTGTGCTGTTCACTTCTCTTAAGTACCTAACTCCCTTTTTATTTCACTGAATATGCCCAGCCTGGTATTACTCCCCCCATTCACCACCTCAGCTTCTACACAGTGCTGCTGAATGAAGGCAGAGAAAATCACGCAACCATTCTGAGTCCTCTATAAACTGATGCTGTAGAACCTCAACTGGGCCCTCAGTGCTACTAGTCAGTCCTTCTATACTTTCCTCATCAACTCACTATTCCAGAAGCTTTTCCAAACCTTTTCATCTTTCCTCATGGCTGTTTCTACCCCAGCGGAGAACCTTGTCTCATATTTTACAGAAAATAAATGAGGCCATTTGCCATGGACTTTTATTCCTCAACTCATATCACTCATATATCTTCTACCACTCCTCCTTCTTCACCCCTGTCTCACATCATGAAGTGGTCTTACTCATTACCAAGGCTAATCCCTCTACTCAAGCAATCCCATTTCATCCCGTCTCCTACAATAGATTGCTCCTCTGTATCGTTCCTCCTCTCACTTATTTTTTTTAAAATTTAAACAAATGCTTTATTAACTTCTGTTTTACATCATTCATTTCCGCCAGATTTTGAGTTACAATTTTTTTCCCCCGTTTCTCCCCTACCCATCCTCCCGGAATAGTAGTCCCACAAGATATCGCTTCCTCCAATCTGCTCTCTCCCATACCTTCTCCCATACCCCTTTCAACTTTTCCATTAGAGGAAGGTGAATCTTTGTGTCCCAATGCCTGCACATCTTATCTCCCAATTACAAGCAAAAGAGTATTAATAATAGTATTTATATATATTTGAAACATTTAATGTTAAGACCTCGAATTTCAGATCCATTTCCTTCCTCCCTTGTCACCCATTCCCTCTGGGGAGATAAGTAATTCAGTATATGTTGTACATGTCTAGCTATGCAAAACATTATCATAGTAGATATATTGTACAAGGCTGCTTATAATTCCCTCCCACTCATCCCACCCCCTACCTGGTCCATTCCCTACATGATCCTGTCCCTCTTCTATAGTGGGTACTTCCAACCTCCCCTCCCCCAAGGATGCCCTCCCATCCATCATCCCTCCTCTCATCCCCCTTCCCCCTATTCTGCTGCAGGTTGAGATATCCCATTTAGTATGTATGTCATTCTCTCCCTGAACCAAATTCAATGAGAATGTGGTTTTGCCTTTTTGCCTTCCTATTCTTTCCCTCCCTTGCAACCACTTCCCCTTGCTTCTTCTGCATGAGATAGTTTACCCCACCCTGTCTCTCCCCATCTCCTCTCTCCACTTTCCTCTCTCACCTGGTAATTTCACCCCTTGAGTATCCTCCCCTTCCCAACAAATTCAACCTATGCCCTCTATCCATATATAACTGTAACCATATACGCACACATTCACATATGTATTCATATGACCATACACACTTCTTCCATTATTTTCATAGTGAGAAAGATTTCATCAGTCACAGTTATTGTTTTTCTATATAGGAATATAAATAGTTCAACTTTGATAAGTTCCTTTTGATTTCTTTTCCCTGATTACCTTCTCAGGCATCTCTTGCTTCTTGTGTCTGGATGTCAAATTTTCTATTCAACTCTGTTTTTTTCATCAAGAATGCTTGAAAGTCCTCTATTCCACTGAATGACCATATTTTCCCTGAAACAAAATACTCAGTTTTGCTGGGTAGGTGACCCTTGGGTTCATTCCCAGCTCTTTTGCCCTCTGGAATATCATATTCCATGCCCTTCAATCCCTCAGTGTAGAAGCTGCCAGGTCCTGTGCTATTCTGATTGTGTTTCCACAATATTGAAATTGTTTCTTCCTGGCTGCTTGTAGTATTTTCTCCTTGATCTGGGGATTCTGGAACCTGGCTATAATATTCCTGGGAGTTTTCTTTTTGGGATCTTTTTCAGGAGGTGATCAGTGGATTCTTTCAACCTCTATTTTGCCCTCTGTATCTAAAACATCAGGGCAATTTTCCTTGAGAATTTCTTGAAGGGTGATTTCTAGGTTCTTTCTTTGATCATGGCTTTCAGGTGGTCCAATAATTTTTAAATTGTCTCTCCTGGATCTATTTTCCAGGTCAGTGGTTTTTCCCATGAGATATTTCACATTGCCTTCTAATCTTTCATTTGTTTGGATCTGCTTAACAGCATCTTGATTTCTCATAAAGTCATTAGCTTCCATTTGCTCCAGTCTAACTCTGAAGGAATGAATCTCCTCAGTGAACTTTTGAGATTCTTTTTCCATCTGGCAAATTCGACTTTTTTAAGGCATTCTTCTCCTCATTGCCCTTTTGGGCCTTAGGAGGACAATTTAAATGATAACATTATTGTTAAACAATTTTGAAAGACTGGAAAACTGATCAGCACAATGATGAAACATGCTGCCCACCTTCTGATAGAGAGGATATCAACTTAGAGTGCAACTTTTAAATTTAATTTTACTTTTTGGAGAGGGGAAGGCAGGGCAGTTGCAATTAAGTGACTTGCCCAAGGTCACATGGCAAGTAAGTGTTAAGTGTCTGAGGCTGGATTTGAACTCAGGTCCTCCTGGCTCCAGGGCTGGTATTTTATTCACTGTGCCACCCAACTGCCCCCTAGAATGCAATTTGAGACATAATGTTTTGGACACGGGCAATGTATTTGTGTTGCTTGGCTATAAATGTTTGTAATGTTTTCTTGCTTTCTTAATTAAAAGAGTAGAGGGGATAGGGGTAGAGGAAGCTGCTGTGATAGGGGGAAGGGGAAAAGATGGGAGTAGAGAAGGCAGATTTTTTTAAGCTCTTTTTTTTTTTTTTTTTTTTTTACTTTTTGGAGGGAGGAAGGTAGGGCAATTGGGGTTAAGTGACTTGCTCAAAGTGTCTGAGGTCATATTTGAACTCAGGTCCTCCTGCCTCCAGGGCTGGTGCTCTATTCACTGCACCACCTAGCTGCCCCTAAACATTATTTTAAAAAGTTCCTTATAGGAAAGCATGACATTAAGTGAAGTAATGTTGTATAGTAAGTTGTATCCATAGAAAGTGTTATGCTTTAGTGAAGTTAATTACATAGTGCAAAAAAAAAGTCTGGCAAACTCTTTGAAGTGTGCCTGTCTTCGTTGTGAGCTTTCTAGGTCAGGCAGTGTGTACTGACTTCAGACTGCCTCCTTAGAGGTCTGACGTCTGGGGTGCTTACCCTTTTTTGTATCTTGTATCCCTTTGGCAGTTTGGGGAAGCTTATGGACCCAGTCTCAGAATAATGTTTTAAATAATTGAAGAAAATGCCAAATGTTAGTTAGAGGTTGATGAAAATAATGATGTAACTTTTTCCTGTCCAAGTTCCCATAATCCCTGAAATCTTTCCATAAGACGAACTTGGAGGTGTCAATGGAATCCAAGTTAAGAGCTCCTTCCGTAGAGACTCTTGTTTCTTATTTGAAACTTTCATTGTTTGGTCTTACCTGGGCATAACCTGAACCTGTCTTTTTGTCCAGGGTACCTCATCTGAGTTTGAAGTTGTCTCCCCAGAGCAAAAATCGCCTTCAGATGACAGTGGTAACAATTGCATGTTGGTGAGTTGCCTAAAGAGGTAGAACCCCAGAGTGATCAGAAGGTTTGTGGGATAGGAAGAGTGGTCAGCTGCTTTCTCCCTTCCCTGCCACTCCCCCCTTTCCATTTCAGTCATCTGCCCGCATATGATAAATATAAACTATTGCCCTCTATCAAGGACCCCAGAGGGAATCAGAGTTCTCTCTTTGGAAAGAGATGGGGATGGTGGGACAGAAGCTTCTCATTCCACATGCCTCTGTACAGAATACATTGATTTCCCTATTTTAGCTCTGTGGGTATCACATGATTTTGCAAGCCTTGGCAACCTGCCAGCAGGGCTACTAAGGTATGAGGGTGTCTCCAAAAGCCACGTGAGTCAGCCCTTTGGGACACCAAGCCTCCGCACCCAGCTTTAGCAAAAAGGACACAGAAAGTCCTAGATGATGAAAGCCTATGATTAACCCTTTTATGTTTACCACCCTGGCCCTCCCAAGTAGGCAGCAATTTGCCTTCAGGTCAGGAAGCAAGCAGGCAGTCAGGCATTCATTTAAACTAGGTGTTCTCTAGCTCTGTTGCTTTGT
Organism: Gymnobelideus leadbeateri; assembly: GCA_011680675.1. Classification (NCBI taxonomy): domain Eukaryota; kingdom Metazoa; phylum Chordata; class Mammalia; order Diprotodontia; family Petauridae; genus Gymnobelideus; species Gymnobelideus leadbeateri. The sequence goes on from WOXC01010461.1 coordinate 56,647, forward strand.
CTCCCTCTTAGTCATTAATACATGTTCATCATCATGTGTCTGCTGGCTTTAGGCTATTATTTCAGTTAAGGGCCTTCTGGTAGCTTAGAAGTCTCTGAGTTTAAAGCAGAGGGAATTGGTCATTGTGTGCTCTGAGGAGCAGCTGGCAGTTTTGTACCAAGATTACTTAGTCATTCAGCAGGTCTTCATTAAGCACTTGCTTTCTGCCCAGCCATGTACCAGACATTGTGGAGAACCTAAGAAGATTTTTTTTTATCTCAGGAAGTCTACATGCTAAAAAAAATCAAGGGGAGAAAACGTTTTACTTATTGACATCATGTTAGCACCCAGGCATGATATGATTAAGTGCTAAATTCTGTGGTTCACTGTTTTGAGTATTATTCAGAGGAGAGGCTGGAGGGAACAGGAAAGATTTCTTGGAGGAATGGAGACTTGAAGAAGGCTTTGAAGGATAGAATTTGAAGAGATAGTTGTAGGGGATAAGCGTGAGGAAAGGCACAGAGCTGGGAAGGAATATGCCATATGTATGTGGGATTGTAAAGAGATGGGCCTAATTGGTATATTTGGGCAATTGGGCTTAGGTCGGGGCCAGACTGTGCAATGGCCTGGAAGGCCAGGAAGAGGTATTTTGGATTTCACATAATCTGTGGGAGAGGCTCCCCTAGGTTCTTGAGCCAGGGGTGAGGTAGAGGATGGTGATAGTATTCCTTCACTCATTAAACATTTATTGAAACCTGCTATGTGCAAGTCCCTGTGCTAGTTGTTAGAAAAGAAACAAATGTGAGTAAGACCTGGTCCTGACCCTCAAGAAGTTCGTTTGGGAAGATAAGATAAGATAAGGTCATAAATAACTCTAATCCAAAGCAGAGTGTTAAGTGCCTGCCATTGACAACTGTAAGAAAGTCCTGTTTGGGAAAGACAAACGTCATGTTCTCCACTTTAAGTAATGCTTACCTTTACCTTTCTTCTGGTGTGAGGAGATTGGAAAGTGCTTCAGACTTGGGAGGGAAAGGGACACAAATCTAAGGTACGAGTATTTCATATGTACTCTGTCTATTAGGCTCTTTGTAGGTGCCTGTATCCTTATCCTTTTGGACCTTCACCAATCTTCCTGGTAGCCCAGGCAGAGGAGAAACAGTGGCTGGGAGCCCTGGAGGAGGGAGGGAGTTCAGCTCCTCCTCTGGTGCTTACTAGTTGTGTGACCTTGGGCGAGTCATTTAAACTCCTTGGGTTTCAGTTTCCTTGTCTAAAGAATGAATGGACTGGATTAGATGGCTTCAGAGGTCTCTTCCAGCTCTACATTTCTGATTCTGTAGTCCAGGAAGGGAAAGAACAAAGGTAGCTACCTTAGTTGTGTTAAGACAGATACCCTCCTTATAACCTCTTGCTCCATGAGTCAGTGGCACACAGGAAATTAATGCAACCGTGGAATTTCCCCAGTTTTGGACTAGGGCCAAAGTGGGAAACTGAGTCAGGGGAGAAAGGAAAAGCTGGCTTCCTGGATTGATGCATCACTTCTAGGAAGGCTGCCCCATTGTGACTGTAAGAAAGGTGAGGAGGGGATATGGCATAGTCTGGCTAGAGATGAGACTGGACATGCCATACCACCTGTGGTTTGGGATTGCAGTTTGTTCCTTATGTGTCCATTTCCTGTCCTCCTTCCCAGCAAAGTCAACTGCCTTTTTCTTTTTCTTAGGATCTGGCACCCTTGCCCAAAGAGGACAGCAACCTGATGCTCCATTTGCATCGGTTGGAGAGCACCCTGAGTGTCTGTGCCGAGGAGCCTGACCATACCCAGCTCTTCACTCACCTGGGCCGCATGGCCCTGGAATTCAACCGGCTAGCCTCTAAGGTGCACAAGAATGAGCAGAGAACTTCCATCCTTCAGGTGAGGAGCAGCTTGGCCCACAGGGAGTCTGGCAGTGGAGTTAAACAAAGAGCCTTTATATACTATCACTTGGCGTGTATAGAGATTATTTCCCCTTTTTCAAAGTGATATCATTTTAGAGATACACTCTGTGTTCAGACCAGTATTGTGCCAATATATTTCATACATGCTTTTCATTTCATATAAGAGAATAACTCTTATATTTATTGCATGTTATTGACCTAGCTTGTCTTATTTTTCTTTGGAAGGATTAGTCTGAGAACCTGAGTTCAAGTATGAACTCAGAAAAAAAAATCCCAACTCTGCTATTTGCTATTGCTATGTTACCTTGATATTAAAAAAATTAAATTAAAAACAGTTCAAAAAGGGTTAAAAGGTTTCACCTTTCTGGACCTTAGTTCCCTTATCTTTGAAATGAGAGACTTAGATTATCTGGGGAGATCTCCTCAAACTTTAAAAACCCCACTTATATCTAGTGAAATTGGACAGTGGAGAAGAGTCTAAAAGAAGGAGGATTGTGAACTTAGATCAAAAGGAACTGCATCAGATGTGGTTCATTCTTAACTTTTCTGTTTGTTTTTTCTGGGAATCCGAATGTGTACTTTCAGATAGAAATCTGAGTTCTTCCCAGACATGAGGAACAGGGGAAGTAGGGGAGGGAAGAAGGAAGGAAATTGGGAAATGTTAGATCCACGCAAATTTAGTGGTTGAAGTTTACTTAACAACTTAATGATTTGTTGGCACTGACTTCACTGATCACTCCTTAGCATATTTTCAGTTTGGTAAAGAAAATGGCCACCTCATTCAGCAGAAGAGAAAACTCTACTTGTAAATCCCTAGACTCTAGAATTTAAAGTAATTTTAAAATTTTAGGTAGTACTTAAAATTTTAAGTAATATTTAAGTTACTCAGTAATTTTATAATATTAAATATTTTAATCATGGCCAAATAATACTTATTGCTCTTTTCTGTTTGGACCTGTGATTTCATTGGTGTTAGAGGTGGCACTTGACCCGGCCAGCACTGCTGCTCATTGTTACTACTTCGGGAGAGCTCACTATTTGCATTTTAAACATTTAAGACAATTGAAACTCCAAGGAGCCAAGGGACTTGCCCCTGACAAGTGTCAGAGCCAAGAGAGAGATCCAGATCTCATTCCAAGTGGAAGTACTCTTAGCCCACCACACATTTGCCTCTTGGATCCCCATGCTCTACTGCAGAGGTTGGGGAGCCTCAATATGCTGGTGTGAACTTCCTCCTGGTCCCGCTGGAATAGATGGAAATCCTCATGCTCTGAAGACCAAGAGGGGCACTCTTTAGCCTCTGCTCCCTTCCATTCACCATTTATTACTTTGTGGAGAGGGTTCAAGGTTTTAAGGGTCTACCTGGAGGAAAAAAGCCTTGGGTGGGGGCAGGGAAGTGACATCTGATTGCAAGATTTATGGGATTGTCCTGTAGAAGAGGAATTATCCCTGTACTGCCTGGATTTCAGGGTAGATCTCACTTAATTAGAAGGAAACACTTAGAGCTATCAAATGGCTACAGGAAGTAACGACTTCTTCTGAAGAACTTTATTTTTGTTTTATACTTTTTGAACACATTTTAGAATTGAACTAGATGACCAATATTGAATTGTCCAGTCAGTTGGACCAGTATTTATCAAGTGGCTAAATGCCGAGGACACAAAGACAAAATGAAGTAATTCCTGCCCTCAGGGATTTACACTTCTTAGAGATAACTTGCATTTTTGAGATACTTTGATTTTTTTTGAAGACCAGAAGGTTCTTAGGCATAGGCTACAGTTGGGGCAGGACTATTTAAGAGTGAGTCAGGGAGGGGCTGCTAGGTGGCACAGTGAATAGAGCCCTGGCCCTGGAGTCAGGAGGACCTGAGTTTAAATGTGGCCTCAGACATTTAACACAAAACTAGCCATGTGACCTTGGGCAAGTCACTTAACCCCAATTGCTCTGCCCTCCCCCCTTCAAAAGAAACCAAAAACAAAAAACAAGTGAGTTGGGCTGATGGAGCTGGAGCCTCCTTTCCCTGTCTGGCTTCCTTCTCTCATTACTCTACTTATCTCCTAACAGTGTTGTTGCCTGTCTCTGTCTCATAGACACTGTGTGAGCAGCTCCGGAATGAGAATGAGGCCCTAAAATCCAAATTGGAAAAGGACCTAGAGCAGAGGGACCAGGCCACAGAAAAGCTTCGGTAAGAACATATGTGCTGGGGAGAAGGGCAGGGGGCTTGATTTAGGACAGGGTAGCCAGGGTTCAATCATAGGCTTCATATTCACACCAGATATTAGAGGCTCTTGGTGTCTGAACTCTGCAGGCTCCTCAGATTGAGGTTTGATAACAACCAGAAACATTCTGAAAAATAGAAAAATGCATGTGAAGGGTGATCCAGCCCTGTGGTCACTTTGGCTTCCTTTTGGAGATGAGAAAGCTAAGCCTTAGGCGGTCCTTGATCACCTCTGCCTGGAGCTGTCTCACCTGGCAGGAAGCATAGTGGCAGGCAGGACACCACATGTATGCTCAGAGCTCTGCTGCCCCCTGCTGCTCCCTACCTTACCTCCCCAGCTTTCCTTGGGCAGCTTTCATGCTAAGGGGGAGCAATCCTGGACTGGTGCCTTTAGAGGTTATCTAGTCTTGAGGTGTCTGACTCACAGCCTGGGCCATAGGTGACCATCAGAACTCTGGAGTGCTGGCCAGAACCAGGTTAAAATGTAATTGGCAACTGTTTGGCAAAATAAATAAAAATACAGTGTCACATAGATAGTGTCAGTATGTGGCCACAGGTATCCCTTTCTGTTTGAGTTTGACATCACAGATCTAAGGTACCTCCCGCCTTCTGCTCCTAACCTTTGTATAGCTATGGAGTTTTCCCCTTTCTTATTCCATTTATTCCTCTAGGGAAGGTCTGTTAGTGGAAAACATTTGTTAGTGGATTTGTTACTTGTTGTAGGGGTTACAGGGAGCTAGAGACCACAATGCCTTGAACTTAGCCATGAACTTAACCATGAACTTTAAAAAAAAGAGACTAAGTAATTTGGAAATTTTTACTATGGAAGGATCTTGATTTTTCTGTATTTTTATGATAATGTGACTGTCATTAACAATAAGAATACTTCTTTATTTTAATATTTCAAAAGACTTGTTATTTCATCAGTAGAGATATTCTTGCTGCTAAATCATCACACAATCTTTGCACTCCTTAGATGATTTTATGTGTTGCTATGGCCAAAAACATCATTCCTTGATGGCCGTCCTTCTAGTGAATGAGCTGGTCTTTTTTGCCAGACGCGTAGTTTCTCACTGACCCCATATTTGAGCCTTCCAGCTTTGTAGGAACTGCCACAAATAATATTTTCCTGTAATAAGCTTCAAGAACTTAAAGACACTTTAATATACCATAGAGGACCTTCAGTGGAAAGAACAAGAATTCATAGTATAGCAAAAGTAGGAAGCAGGGCTAAGAGCAGTACTTCCCCAAGTGTACTGTTGTGGTGCCATGGGCCTCTGGTGAATTGAGAAACTGGCCCACAATGCAAGTAATGTTTTAAAATAGTTTTAATGTTTTAAAAAAGTCCTGTCCTATACTGGCAGGAAGAGCCAGTTATCTAGACACTGTTGTATAGGATGTGGCAGTTTGGGTCCTTGGGGAATGATTAGACACAAAAAATCTCAGCTCATTGAACCAAGGAATATTTCATTGAGTACCTACTGTGTCTCCAAATCCATATGGTGCAAAGGCTTATTATAGTAGTAATCTGTTTGCTCTCACTCTCTTTCCTTTCCTCCCCTCCCTCTCTCTTTTCCTCCCTTGTTCCCTCTTTCCTTTCCTTCCTTCCTTCTTTCTTTCCTCTCTTCTTTCCTAGACTAGGCCTCCCTATCTTGACTTGTGGTGCCATTGCTGATTGCTATGGAACCTTTGACCAGTTTCATTTTAACTTGGGTCAGTTTGCTCTTCTTAAAGCAGCCTTGTGGTCCTCATATTAGTGCTGGATTTAGTGTGGGCACCTGAGAGACTCTTGCCCTAGAGGAGTTCAGATCTTCTGAGCTCAAGCAGTCCACCAGCTACCACCTTCCCAGTATCAGGGATTACAGGCATGTGCTGCCATGCCCAGCTAATCCATCTGCTCTCATATTTTCTGCTTCTAATCAGAATCTATGCTAAGAAGCAAGAATAGGGAGTTAGATACAATATGGCTTTACTACTGGTGGTTTACCCTGGCCATGGTGCTACCAGCGTGCTATTTTTACAGAAGAAAGGGCGTGACTAGAGCCTTTTGCAATACATAGTGAAATGGATTTATAAACTGGAAAAGCTTGAAATTTATAAATCTAGTGGAATGATATGGGGACTATGAGTTACAGATTTGAATTTGGGCTCTGTAACCTTGGAAAATGATTTAGCATCATAGAATGTAGAATTGGAAGGAACCTTAAAGATCATTTAATCCAAACACCACTTACTTTACAGATAAGCAAACTAAAAAGATTTTATGTATGTAAAAGTGCTTTGCAAACCTTAAAGTTCTCTTTAAATCCTAGTTCTTATTGCTATTGTCATTATTCTTATATGCTGCCATCACCCAAGGTTTTAGGGGCTTTCTCTCTGGAATGGCAGTTTTAGAACAGAGCCCTTTCCCTTATCACCCATGCAGTGTATCAGACATGGAAGCTATTTCTACGTGTGAATTGTATTCTAAGTTGAGGAAACTTGAAGTCTGGGATACCATATACTTCTTTATAAAGAGATATAGGTAATAGGAACTTTGGATTTGGAGGCAGGAGACCTGGAATTCAATCCTTGAATTGAATCTGCTGCTCACTGAGCTGTCTGATTTTGGGCAGACCTCTTTAAACCTTCTTTTTCCTTCTTCTTCCATAAAATGGAGATATTATTATACTTGTACAACTACCTCATGGGGATGTTGTAAGGATCAAATTAAAGTATGTGTAACATTATATAAATACCGGCTATGATTGTGATGAGGAGGAGGAAGAGGAGATTTTCTAAAGCCCCTTAGGTAGTAAGTAGCATTGCCTTTTCTGGGGACAAAAGCTTTATGGAGAAGTGTCCAGTTTGTTTGACTTGGCAAGCAGGAGCAGTAGAAGTGCTGGTTTAAGTTTCCCACATAGGTTACAGATTTTAAATGCAGAGATTGGTAACACTACGTATAGCCTTCTACAATGAGTCATGGTGAGGTTCCCTCACAAAATTTATTTCTTTATTTGCCTGTGGTCCAGTGAAGAGAACCTGGAGCTCAAGAAGTTGGTTATGAGCAGTAGTGGCAAAGAGGGAGCCACTGAGCTGCCAGGTGGACTAAGGACGGAGGTCTCAGGCCGGAAATCGTTGGCTAGGCAGCAGCAGGTATGGAAGGCCAGAGGGATCTGGCCAGATTTCCACCGTGTTTCTCATTTATTCCCTTAATCTCTTGGGTACCCTTACATGCAGCCATCAATTGAAGGCTTGGGTAGGGGGTGGGGAGGTGCAAGGAGTATGATTCACTCTGTAGCTATGACTTTAAGACACAGCTCTTTCCCCTTATATATCCTGGTTAGTCCAAAATATACAGGTAGTTTGGGAGAATACTAACTCTAAGGGAACTTGCTATCTGACTCATGGAGACATGACTAATGGTAAAGCAGAAAGAACATTGACTTTGGAGTCCTGAAGACCTGGGTTTAAATCCTTTCTGTGCCACTTGCTAACTGTGCTCTGGGGCAGGTGTCCCTGATCTTCTCTGTGCTTCAGTCTCTTTATCTTAACAGTGAGGTTAATGCTTATACTACTGATGTAACAGGATTTTGAGAAAAGTGCTATCCATTCTTCCTTCTTATTCTTAGTCTCATTTGCTACAAATCTGCTTTATGACCTAGGAACTTGCCCCCTCAAGCCCTCATTTAAAAGTAGGTTTTTTTTCTGGGTGCCTTTTCTAACATCACATTTATTTCAGAATATATATCCCACCCCACCCTACCCCCAACATACTTCTATCAAGGTCTCCCTTGGAGCAGATTTTTTAAGTTCAGTAAAATACCAGAGGCTGCACCAGCTGTTTCTGTCATCATATATAACATTTCACACCCAATGGTATATTTTTCTTTTTCTTTTTTTTTCAGTGTAGAAATGGTTTTACTCTTCCATTTTATGACAAGAGGTATTTAGGTGGGTCTTTCCATCATGTTTTTTTCTTTTTTTTAGTTTATTTATTTTTAGTTTTCAGCATTTACTTCCATAAGTAAACTTTTTCTGCCTTCCTCCTCCCTTCCTCCACAAGGTGGCATGCAGTCCAATATAGGCTCTACATATACATTCCTATTAAACATATTTTCATATTAGTCATGTTGTATAGAAGAATTATAACAAATAAGAGAAACCACGAGAAAGAATAAACAAAGAAAATTTAAAAAAAGAAAATATTCTACTTTGCTTTGCATTCAGACTCCATAGTTCTTCCTCTGGATGTGGATGGCATTTTCCATCATGAGTCCTCTGAGATAGTTTTAGGCCATTCCATTGCTGAGAGGAGCTAAGGCTGTCAAAATCAGTCATCAAAGACTCTAGCTTTTACTATGTACCATGTTCTCCTGGTTCTGCTCACTTCACTCAGCATTAGTTCATATAAGTTTTTCCAGGTTTTTGTGAAGTCTGCTTGTTCATCATTTCTTATAGCACAATAGTATTCCATTACATTTCGTATACCACAACTTGTTCAGCCATTCCCCAATTGATGGGGATCTCCTCAATTTCTAGTTCTTGGCTACCACAGAGAGAGCTGCTATAAATGTTCCAATGGTATATTTTTCAAAACCATTTCTTTACCTTGCATAGCCTCACTTTTGTCCCTTTCATGACCCTACCTCTCCTGCCCTGTCACTTGTCATCATTGACTGAGAAGTCATGACCCAATAAGGAGAACCCTGGGCTCAGAGCCAAAAGATGGAGAGCTCTAGGCTCTGAGCACAGGAATGGTCCCTTTTGTCTTGGTGGCCACAGTTTCTAGTCTGGTGCCTTACACAGAAATACCTAATAAATGGTAGTTAAATTGAGTTCAGCTAGTATCTAATTACTAGCCAATTCTCTCCCCATCCACCCTGTCCCTTTCAGGTGGACTCTGTTTAAGAATGAAAGAATGTGAAAGGAACGCATTAGCCGTTCCTAAGGGTAGGGGAGTTTCTGATATGGCTCTAGGCTGGCCTCATCCTGCACCACCCTAGTCCTGCCTCAGGGCAGTAGGACACCATTCTCTGTTAGGAAGGAGGACCAATGCCTCATGCACTCCCTGGAAACCCCTACTAGGAAGAAGGAGGTGAATGGTCTTAAGCTGTAGGCCTAGGACAGAAGTGAAATCTGCCAATGGCTGCTCTCAAGCCCGGGAGTCTTAGAACTCCATCACTCCAAGTGCCTACAGACCAAACCATCTGATCCAGACTTTTCATTTGGCAGAAGAGGAAATGGAGGGGCAGAGGGAAACTGACATAGAGCACACCTGTGGCAGACCCAGGGCTCCGGTGACTCCTCCTGTGGTGCTCTTCTGCATTACGCAGTGTGTTTTCATCTCCATGGGCCTTTTGTTTTCTGTAAGAGAAGCTGCTGTGCACATTGGAGAGGTGGAGAAGCAGATATTGAGGACTGGTAGATGCAGGGAGATGCAGTGGTGGCACGGGGATATCTAGAAGAGGGATAGCCAGGCTGGAAGCACGAGGGAATCAGAATATTCTCTCACCCCCAATAAAGCACTGTTTTCTGTTCTCCTTCAGGCTGGTATGAGCCCAGGTAATATCCCTGAGGCAGGGGCCATGGGGGCTGTTGAGAAGAAGGTGAAGATCCTTGAGCAGCAGCGGAGTGAGGTAACGAGCCCAGAGCAGGGGCAGAAGGAGAAGCTTAATTTCCCCTGAAAACTCTCTGCTAGACTCTTGACTCTGTTTGGTGAAGGAAATTGGGAGGGATGCTGTGGAGATCACCCATCACATTCTCTTGGATGTCTCCAGACCTGGAGTCCTATCTCTGGAATGAATAGGTTTTTACCCACTCTTCTCCATGAGTGGTTCCCTGAACCAGAAGAAATTGCTTGGAAGGGGAGGTTCCAGGTAGAAGCACCCTGGAAAGAGTTCTTATATCAAACATGTCGATACCCAAGGCTATGTCATCACATTTTAAGGCAAATTTCAGCATTTATTATGAGTGACCAAAGACTAAGACCTTGCCACAGGATGGATGATGAGTCATGGAAAGAACACTCATAGAGAAGGATTACAGACTACTTCGCTCTTCAGTATGAAACTCATAGGGCTTAAATTTCAGTGCTCCTTTTTACACAGATCAATCCTGTTCAGCCCTGAAAGCAACACTAGTTCCCTTATTCACCATCCATTCTATTACTTGCTGACTGTGATGTGTAGCACTGGACAAGGGAACTCTGTTCCTGCAGGCTGGTTTGACTCTTCCCTCCAGGTTCATTCCTCTCTCCAGGCTTTGGCTGACCCTGTGTCTTTCCTAGAATGCTTTCCCCTCCTTTCCACCTATCCCAAGCCTGTCTGTCCTAAAGACCCAGTTCAAGCCCTACCTGCTCTTCCCTGACTTCAGGCTCCAGCCATACCTTTCACTGCCTTTCCTGATCACTATTTCATGTTAGACTATCCTTGTCTTCTCAACAATACTATAGCCACTTGAAGGGCAGGGCCTTTGTTTTCTCCTTTTCTTGTAGCTCTTTGTGTCTAACACAAGGCTAGCTATATAGATTAGATGATGGATACAGATAGGTTGAGTTACATTCTATTGATCCTTGACCTACATCTTCCCCCACTGCCAAGATTGTGTGAAGGTTGTTTGTTTCAGGATTTGCAGGGAAATGGCTCCCAGTTCCTTGTTAACTCTAGCTTCTTCCCATAGCTTCTGGAGGTGAATAAGCAGTGGGACCAGCATTTTCGTTCTATGAAGCAGCAATATGAACAGAAGGTAATATAGGTTCCTTTCCAACCGTTATGGACTGTTTGGATCAGTATGATATATTATAGTGGAAATACTGCTGGATTCAGATTCAGGAGACCTGTATTCAAATCTTGACTTACACCTCTTAGTTACATGACTATGGCCACTAATTTCAACTTCCTAAGTGTCATTTTCCTCATTTATAAAATAAAGATAATAATCCTTGCATTACTTCCTTCATAAAGTTTTGTTTGGAAAGCTTTATATGAACATTATCGTACCATAGACACATGAGTTAATTAATTGATTTGAGAAGAGGGAAAAATCTTAGTTTTTCACTGCAGGTTGCCTAACAGTTTTAGTCTCCATCTTCTTTCTTCAAGGCTCAGGAATTCCTGCATGAGAGCTTTGGGATGTTGGGTTTGTTGGGAGCAAGGATGGTTGGGCAGAGGTGGGACAGACCCTGACCTAAACCTGTGACCCATTGCTCATTATCACTTACTCTTCCTTTACACAGATCACAGAACTACGGCAGAAGCTGGCTGATTCTCAGAAGCTGGTGGGAGAACTGGAGGCCGACCGAGAGCAAAAGCAGCGAGATTTTGACAGAAAGCTTCTCCTGGCCAAGTCCAAGATTGAAATGGAGGAGGCAAGTGTGGTGGAGGGATAGGCAGCCCTGGCACTGCCCCCTTCAATCAGGCCTTTCCCTTGTATACTGGTAGACTATATCAAGGTAGTGTTGGGGAACATCCTGGAGTAGGAATAAGGAGAGCCTAGGAAACCTCCGTACCTAATCTTCCCTTTGAATAGGACTTCTATGACATAGAAGGCTAAATAGGACATTAAGGAATCAGCTGGTTCAGCCCCTTGTCATCCAAGGCAAATAGTAGTTGGTTCTGTAACGTTTTCTATCATAGAGGCATGGAATTTGAGAGCTGGAAGGGACTAGGGCTTGACTCATTCTTGTTTTTATCCAAATATGTTTTCTGGTTCTTTTCTATGCCTAGGACTCTAGCCTTAGCTCTTTTCTAGTAGGAATGAGACTCTGAGCTATTTCTATTTTGTCACAAATGGAGGAGGTGAGGTAATACCATGAAACTTGAACTAAGCCATACTAAGATTCTTGAGCTACTCTTGAATTTCAGTGGTTGGAACCATTTTGTTGACAAATGATTGCTATCTTAATTATAAATGGACTTGGGCCTAGATTTAATAATCAGAAATTTCTGATCATCTATTTAATTAAACTTAAGGATATAGTCAACTCCTGAATCTTTGTACCATGAAGTGTAGAGGTTACAGCAGTAGAGATAATGCAAACATTGTTTCTTTGTGGCTTTGGAACACACTGTATGATGATTTTTTTTTTTTTTTTGCTTTTCGGAGAGGGGAATGCAGGGCAATTGGGATTAAGTGACTTACACAAGGTCACATGGCTAGTAAGTGTTAAGTGGTTGAGGCCGGATTTGAACTCAGGTCCTCCTGACTCCAGGGCCGGTGCTCTGTTCACTGCACCACCTAGCCTTCCCTGATGATTATTTTTTTATAGCTTATTTACCTCCTTAATCCTGTTTGGCTCAAGGTAAATGTTCACATATCTCCAGTCCCTCAGCTACACTGAGGGCAGAGCAAAGTAATTCTGAATTATGCTGGAGGCTGTGGCAAACTTGCCTTATGGTTAAGCAGTTATTATAAATAATCTACAAAGTGGATAATGGGGAGTTGAAGGTGCCAGTTGAGTATGGTTAAACTTAAAAGCCACGCAAGTAAAATAACACAGTCTCTATACCTGTGCTGGTTGAACCTGCTTTCCAATTATAGGGTTCCAGGGATTCCTGGGATTAGAGGAAATTCGATCTCTTCCTTCTACTCCAGCCTTTTCCTTTTTAGACCTTGAATGTATTTCTTCCTTCTTTCAGAAAACTTTTATTGAGTGCCTGTGTGCATTAGGTCCTTGTGCTGCAGAGTGAGGAAGATGAATAAGACCCTCCGGGGACTCAAAGTTTAGTAGAGAGATTAGACATGTGTAATGTGAATTGTTGTTTGTCCTTCTTTCTCAAAGAGGACCATGGCATCAAGGAGGTGATGCCATGACATGCAAGTGAATTGATTTAAGTGAGGTAGGGCTGTGCAAAGTCACCAGCCTCACTGAAGGAATCAGATAAAGCTTCATGGATGAGGCATCCTTAGAGCTAGACCTTGAACAATAAGGCAATGGTGGGGCAAGGACATTCCAGCCATAGACGGTGACTTGAGATAGGGAGGTGAAAAGCATGAGAAGTATTTAGGAAGAAGTAATAATAGTTCTGTTTGACTGAGATGGAGAGATCGTGAGGAAGAGAGGTATATGTGACACATTCTCATATCTCCTTGGGGAGGAGGAAGAGCCAGGGGGTTAATTTCCTAACTGATCTTATGCAAGTAGACCTTTATCCCCCTTTCCCAATTTTCAGCCTTTTTGTTTAGGTGGCTGTTCCTGGCAAGATAGTTTGTCAGCTTTTTTTAAAAATGTATTTTTAACCTATTTCACCTTTACCATTAAGAACGAACTTTACATCTTTGTCTCCTCCCCACCCCCCCACCCCAAGTCTGAAAGCTCTCAGATTGTAACCTTTTAGCCCCTCTGTTCTCCTTCTTGTTTGCCTAGTTTCTGGTGTGAGTTTAACCCAGCAGTTTGACCAGGAGGCTCTTTCTCTACACTGCCCACATTGACACTCGGGAATGGATTAAAAAGATCTTGCCCTTTTCCTTCCCTTCTTTTAGGGTTCTGTCTTTGACACTATTCTCTGACTCATCCTCTTCAAGCATGAGCCATGTGGAGCTGAGGCAAAACTCTGTGGGTCTGGTGGAAAGGGCTACAAATCTACCTTTAACAAATGGATCCAAATTCTGGGGAAAACAGACCTTGGCATTGTACTTAAATTATAGTCATGCCTGCCACTCTCTGACTTGGGCAAGTGACTGCACATCTCTAGGCCTGAGTCTCATCTGTCCACTAGGGATACTATAATACCACTTGTGAGGATGAGACGAGATGATGGATGTGAAAATTCTCTTAAGTGTGTAAATTAGCATCATTATTGTGTGGAACCCTGGATTTCATTAGATACCTGTGTGGGAGATGGTCATGAACATAATAATTGCCTCACTTCCTCACTCTTCTTCTGGAGTCTAAACTCTCAGTGGAATGAGACATTTTCTTGCATAAGGGGACTGGTTTTTTGAAGTGATTAGTCTGTATGAGGGAGTGATGAGTGACCCAATCCTATACTTACATGAATGTAATTTTGTCCTCACTATAAGGAAGGCTTTACCCTTTCCCACAGGGCTTTATACTGGGAAGAAGTAAGACTTGGGAGTTAAATGGAAGTGGCTATGAGTCAGAGTAAGTTTCTTCCTCACTCTGAGCTCATTTTCCTTGATACAAATGGAGGAGTTGAACTAGGACTGAGGGACAGGGAACCTGGGTCTCAAGGCCACCAGTGGCCCTCTAGGCCCTCAAGTGAGGCCCTTTGACAGAATAAATCCCCTTAATAAAAGGATTTGTTCTGTAAAACTTGGTCTTAGTCAAAAGGCTGCACCCAAGGAGAAGGTCACAGGTTCCCTCTTCTGATATGTGATCATTAAAGTTCTTTTCAGCTGTGACATTCTGTTTCCTATGACCCAAGGCCCTTTCCAACTCAGTATTTATGTTCTAAGGTCCCTTCAGGTTTCAAAATTGTATGCTGTGTTTTGAGGTCCTTTAAATTTAGTATTCCAAGATCTTAGAGGAAGGACGACAATCTACTTGTTCCTTTTATAAAACTGGGTTCTGAACCTCTGAATTTTTTTTAAAAAGCTATTTCAATACAGTCGATTTCCTTTGTAATCCTATATATTTTGTTTTATGCATTTAAAAACATTCTGAGATGGAGTCCATAGATTTCAGCAGACTGACAAAGGGGTTTTTGACACCAAAAAAGGTGAAGAACTTCTGCTTAGATGGTGTGGGATGAGGTGGAAGGAAAGGGATGGTCTGCTTAGCTCCAACCTGTTCCACGCCAGGCTGATAAAGAGAGATTAACAGCAGAAGGCAAGGACCTGAGACAGAAGGCCAAGTACCTCCAGGATCAGCTGGCTCCCCTTAGTCGACAGCGGGAATACCAGGAGAAGGAGATCCAGCGTCTCAACAAGGTGAGCATCTTGGTAGTGAGTTCCTGTTACCAGGATCCCTTGTCCCCTGCTTGGGGCCCCCGGACTGCTGCTCACCTCCCTTCCTTTCCCACTCTGTTTCTCTTTTTTTATTGATGACCAAGTCTCTGTTTTTTCTTGTTTCTCTTCTTTCTGACCCCTACTGATCTTTGCACAGTTCACATCTGGGAAGTGTGGATCAGAGCCAGAAGTACAAATATTTGGCTACAGATCAGAAAACAACCTAAGGGCCACCATTATCCGCAGTCCCTGCTGCCCTGCCCCACCCCACCCCCACTCCAGTCTGTCCTGATTATTCTATGTGTGGCACTCAAGTGCCAGGCTGGGGATTTCTGTTGTGTCTTAGAGGTAGTAGGGAGTCGTTGAATGTTTGAGGGAGGAAGTGACAAGATCAAACCTGATGATTTTGGCAACAGTGTAGAAGATAGATCGGAGAAGTCATGATGGCCTGAACTAGAGCCATGTAAATGGAGAGAATGGGGCCAGACTTGAGGAATTTGTGGAGGTAGAACTGACAGGGTTTGGCAACTGATAAAATGTGAATCAAAAGATGACTCTTGAGTTTTCAAACCTGGGTTACTGGAAGCATCAAAGGGCAGGTTTAGGAGTGAAGAAGATTCATTTAATGCAAGATGTATGGAGTTTTGGTTGCTGATGGGATAGCAAAATAGGGATATTCACCAGGCAGTTAAAGATACAAAGCTGGAGCTGAAAGGAGCTTAAGAAAAATGCTTAGGGGTAGAGGCAAGATGGTGAAGTCACAGGAAGAATAGCTTCTTCCACAAAGATCTATAAAATGTACCAGACCAAGTCTTGATAAAGAAATTCAAGGAAAAATGGTGAATCATTTTTCTAGCTCAGGTTGTCATAAAGAGGCAGACAGAAACATCTGTGGCCCCTAAGGATGTGGTGGCCAGGAACAAAGTATGTGGAACATTTCAGTGGTAGGAGAGTTGGTACTCACGGGGAATGGTACCAGGTCCACCATAGAGAGTCCCACACTTGTGTAGGGTACAGGAACAGGTGCCAGCTGGCAGCTCCATCACTCAGTTTGCCAGATCCAGGGTGGACTGAGGAGGGGACTTGTGCCTAGGGGTAGCATTTCAGGGTAAGGAACTGTATGTATACTGAGCTAGGAATATCTTCAGAAGCAAACAGGAACTGTGTGGTGATTCTGACCCTAGGAAGCAGAACAGGTCTCAGTTCCGGCCTCTTGCCCAGTCTGAAGCCTGCATTAAAATAATCAAAGCAGGAATTCCAGACCAAAGGGAAGCCTAGAGTTCTGTCACTCTGACCCTGCATGCTGATAGTGACTGAGTTCAATAACAGTCTCCTAGGACTTTCAGACAGGGACAAAATAACAGAAGTGTCACACAGAGCCAGACCCAGGTCAGACTAGAGGGAAAGTGTCCTTGATCAGATCACTTTAGGAGCACTGAAAACTTGCCAGCCAGATCCAGGAATTACTCAGCAGACAGTTCCCCCAGGAAAGTGGCAGAAGGATCTCAAAGGACAAACACTCAGCTGAGACATTTCCTCCAGAAGTACAGAGAGGCTAGTCCTAGTATAAAATCTGAAGACAGGACACAAACCCAGAGGCAGAAGATGACTCCAAAACATCTACAAGCAAAGCTTCGAGTACAAATTCAGGTTCAGCACAAGTCCAGAATCATTGGAAGAGATGAATCAAGAGTTTTTAAAGGAAATACTAGAAGATTTGAAAAACCAAATGAGAGTGCTGGAGAAAACAGTGGAAAAAGCTGTGAAAGCTAAGGAAGAAAGAGTTGGAAAGAGAACTCATAACTTGAAACAAAAGGTACAAAACCTGGTCCGAGCAGCAGGTTCCCTGAAAGTCAGGATGCACCAAATGGAAGTGAACAATTCCATGAGCCTGTTGGTCAGTAAATAAACATTTATTAAGCATCTACTGTGTGGCAGGCACTGTGCAAACTGGAGACACAAAGAAAGGTAAAAGACAGTCACAACTCTTAAGGTGCTCACAGTCTAATGGGTGAGACAGCGTGTAAGCAGCTCTGTACAGACAAGCTGTATCCAGGGTAAATTTGAAATTCTCAACAGAGGGAAGGAAAGGCTTCCTGTAAAATGTGGGATTTTTAACTTAGACTTGAAAGAAGACCAGGAAGCCAGGAGGCAGAGATGAGGGTGGAGAGGTCTTTAGGCATGGAGGGTGGGGAGGGAGAGAGCCTGTGAAAATACCCAGAGTTGGATGGGGGAGCCTTTTGTTTGAGGAGCAACAAGGAGGCCTCTGTCACTGGATTGTAGAGTATGTCGTGGGAGTAAGGAGTATAGAAAGCCTAGAAAGGTGAAAAAGGGGGGCAGGTCATGCAGGGCTTTGAATAGTCGGGTTAGTAATGGGCTGACATAGTCAGACCACTACTTTAGAAAGATCATTTTGACAACTGAGTAGAGCATGGACTAGAGTGGGGAGAGATTTGTGGCCCACAGAGCAGCCAGCAAACATTGCAGATGAGAGCATGTACCAGGGTGTGGCAGTGTCAGAGGAGAGAAGAGGGCATATTCAAAATATTAAGAAGGTAAAATCATTAGGCTCGGCAACAGATTGGATGTGGGGAGTGAGAGAGTGTGTGAGCCTGGGTGAGTGCCCTTCATAGTCATAGGGACGTTAGAAAAAGGCAGAGCTCTGAGGGACCAAGATAATGAGGTCAGTTTTTTTGTTGTTGTTGAGTTTAAGGAACATCTGGTTTGAGATGTTTACTAGACAGTTGGAGAGGCAAGTCTGGAAGTGAGGAGAGAGGTTAGGACTGGATAAGAAGATTTAAGAATCATTAGCATAGATGCTAATTAAATCTGTGGGAGCTGACACAATCACCAAGTGAAGCAGTATAGAAGGAGAAGAAAAGAGGGCCCCAGACAGAGCCTTGTAGGTCACTTTTCTTGCAGGGTGATTTCTAGGTTCTTTCAGGTAGAACAATACTTTTTAAACAATCTCTCCTGGATCTATTTTCCAGGTCAGTGGTTTTCCCAATGAGATATTTCACATTGCCTTCTATTTTTTCATTTGGATTTGTTTAATAGTATCTTGATTTCTCATAAAGTCACTAGCTTCCATTTGCTCCAGTCTAATTCTGAAGTAATGATTCTCTTCAGTGAACTTTTGAGATTCTTTTCCATCTGGCAAATTCGGCTTTTTAAGGCATTCTTCTCCTCATTGCCTTTTTGAGCCTCTTTTGCCATCTGAGTTAGTCTGTTTTTTAAGGTATTATTTTCTTCAGTCAGGTTGTTGACCCTCATTTCATACTTTTCTTGCATTGTTCTCATTTCTCTTTGTAGTTTTTCCTCCACTACTCTTACTTGGTTTCCAAAATCCTTCTTAACCTCCTCTGTGGCCTGTAACCAGCTGATATTTTTCTTCGAAGCTTTTGGTGCAGGAGTTCTGACTTCACTGTCTTCCTCCTGTTCCATGCTTTGATCCTTTTTGTCCCCCGAATAGGAATCTAATGTTGGATTGCTGTGCTTGCTTTGCTTCCTTTGCTTGTTCATGTTGCCACTCAATTACTTGACTTTTGAGCTTTTTGCCACAGTAGAACTCTGCTACCAGAGAGGGTAGCTTTGTCCCAATCACTGGGGTTTTTGCAGCTGCTGTAGCTATTTGTTGGGTGCCCTCTCTGAAGCCTCCACATGCTCTAGCAAACTGGTCACGCACCCCAGGACCTCTACCCTAGATCGCAATCCAGATCCAAGCAGGTTAAAGTAAGAGCTATTACCCCCCAGACAGGTCGCTTGGTCCCCCTACTAACTGTAGGCTAGCAGCCACCAGCCGCTGTGCCTCAGCTGCTTCTCCCTCTAGCGGGTGAAGGCCGGACCGACCACACTCCCAAACTACCCGATCCCAAAGTCCACACTGCACTGACCTCTTATTTTGTCCTTAGCATCTATGGGTTGATAATCCTGGAAATGGCTACAGATACTGGTGATCTGAAGTCCCTCCAACCAGAGGCTAGTTGTATCCACTCTGAGGCTAAAACCTCAGGCTTGCACGGGGCAGGGCTTGGCTCCCAGAGTGCTGTGCTGGTCCCTTCCTGCCGGCCTGCTGGGCTGTCTTCAGTGGGACATTAGCTTCTCTCTGTCATTTTGTGGGTTCTGTAGCTTCAGAGTTTGTTTAGAGTAATTTTTTACATGAATTGGAGGAGGTGGAAGCTGGAGCTATGCAGAAGTCCTGTTTCTACTCTGCCATCTTGACTCTGCTCCCTCCATCATAGTTTAAGAAACATAAAAGAAAATTGCCCAGATCTCTTAGGACCAAAAGGCAAAGTAGAAATAGAAAGAATCTATCCATCATTTACTGAAAAAAAAAACCCAAAATGAAAACACCCAGAAATATAACCAAAATTTAGAACTTCAAGGTCAGATAAAAGATACTACAGTCAGACAAAATTTAGATACCAAGGAGCTACAGTCAGGATCACACACAGTTTAGCAACCACTATGGTAGAAGTAGTAGAGAGCTTGGAATCTGATTCAGAGTGCAAAAGATAAAGACTTGTAGCCAAGAAAAACTTACTCACCAAAACTGAGTATAATCCTATAGGGGCAAAAATAGTTCTTTAAAGAAATAGAAGACTTCAAAGCATTCCTGATGAAAAGACCAGAGGTGAGTAGAAGCTTTTAAATACAAACACAGGAGTCGAGAAATCTAAAAAGGCAAATGAGAAAGCAATCATAAGGAACTAAACAAGGATAAACTTTTTACATTCTGATATGTAGAGATAATACCTATATTTTCTCAGAATACTATCATCATCAGAGATCATAGAAGGAAGTCTGACTAGACAGATGACATGGGAGTAGTTCTATTATGCTTTGATGATCTTAGAAGAATGGAAAGGGAGGGTCAGAAGAAATTACTGGGTGGGGGGAGGGAGAAGGATGAGGAAAATTAACTCAGTTAGGGTGCTGAAGTGTAAGTCTATAAAAAGGCAGTCTATACAAGTCTATACAAAGGAAGAGGAAGGTATCGGGGGAACAGGTAACACTTGATCCTCATTCTCATCTGAACTAGTCAAATGAGGGATGGATGCATACACAGAGGGGTTCAGAAATGTGTGTTACTCAATAGGGTAACAGGAGGTAAAGAAGAGAAAGGGTGGCATGAGAGAGGAAAAATTAAAGGAGGGATTGGTCTTAAGCAAAGCAAATTCTTAAAGATGAAATGGGGAACGAAGAAGGAAAAGCATAAAAGACTAGGATGGAGGGAAATAGTCACTTGATAGTCATAACTGTGAATTGGATACATTTACCCATAAAATGGGAAAGGATGCGAGCAGGCTTTTAGAAAGCAGAAGGCAGCAGTGTGTTGTTTACAGAAAGCAAACTTAAAACAAAAAGATGCATATAGAGTTAAAATGAAGGGTTAGAGCAAAATCCGTTATGCTTCTGATGAAGTACAGAAATGTAAGAGATTGTTATTAAATAGGTAGACCAGATTCCTCTTTGTTGTCTCCCCCCCCCCTTCCCCTTTCTTGGAACGTCTTTTCCCAGAGAGCACATTTGACTGTGGAAAATGTTTGGGACATACATCCCTGACTTCTGTGTATCCTTATGCTAGGTCCCCAGCCTTCACCATATGGTGCTTCCAGTTTGTCATAAGAGGGAGACTGAATTAGAGGCCCTGAGGTTGCTTGGAGGAAGTAGAGTTTTATCACCTTTATGGATAACAATTCAAAGATGGCTGGTGGTCTCTAAAGGGAATCTGGCCAGGAGATGCTTTTACAAACTTTTATAACTTGCCTTTCTTTGATCCTAAGGCCCTGGAGGAAGCCTTGAACATTCAGGCCTCTCCATCCCCTACACCTAATGCCTTTGAAAGTCCTGAGGGACCAGGAGGGCTTCTGCGGAAACAAGAGCTGCTCACTCAGAATGAATTATTAAAGCAACAGGTAAAGAGGGTGAATGGGAAGGGAAGTCATGTGAAAGGGAGAAGTGGGAGATGTGGTTTGTAATGTGCATATTCTGGTATCAAAATGAATGTTAGGAACAGTTTGCCAGATGTGTCATTGGATTTTTGGCATGATAACAGCATACTGTATTCTAGACCTAGACCTCTTGCTACACTCATCCTTGATTCTCTTTGTTGATCATATGTGAAATTGCAGTCGTCCACAGACACAAGTGGCATTCTAAAGTCTTTCAAGGGCCTAGGCCCTCATTAATGACTCAGCCTCTTCCTCCTCTGTCTAATAGGTTAAGATCTTTGAAGAGGACTTTCAGAGAGAACGGAGTGATCGTGAACGAATGAATGAAGAAAAGGAGGAGTTGAAAAAGCAGTTGGAGAAGCTTCAGGCCCAGGTTACCCTCTCTAATGCCCAAGTGAGAGTGGGGAACCTTATGCTGAAATAGGAGGGGGAGGGTGGGGTGATGGAACAGGGTGCCCAGGGCATGTTGCACTTGCTAGAAAGAAAATGTGGGATAGAAGATGCAGTATTCAGAGTGAGGAAGCCCTGGGTTCTGGCCTCACTCTGATCTATACAGACTTTGTGGGCCTGGTTAACCTCTCAGTTAAGTAATTGTTCAGGAAGTCAGTTCTAGGCTGAGTTGCAGAACGGTTTTAGTCTGCATTGGTAAGAGAAAAGGAAGTTTCCTTAATGGGTCTCCCTTTGATAATGAAATTGCCAGTCTGAGTGAAAAAAATTATTACTGATACCTAATGAGAACAGTGATGGTTTATCACTATCTGTGGTTGGGTTCATGTGTCTTAACAGTGGGAAGAGGCTATGGATAAATCAGATACACAGTCATCCTTCTGAAACTGTCTCTGCAACAGAAGGAGATATTTATATGGAACTGAACCAATACTGATTCATTAATAACGTTGCATTTCACATGTAATGGGCAGGGGCTATGAGATGGTCAGGGAGAGATGGGAATCTAGCACCACTGGTGAGTGGGTCTTGGCAGAAGCACCCTGACTTGGAGCACGGTCATATGTGAACCACAAGTGGTTGGTGTAGTTAACATCTACCTGTGTCGGTTCTCCTTAGACTCATGCAAGGCTTTTAGAATTTATCTCGTCTGATCTCTAACACGGGGAAAACTAAGGTGAGAGAGGCAGCAGGACACGCTCACGATCATGAAATTAGCTGGTGGTTAAGGGAGATGAGAATTTCTTGAATCTCATTTCCAGTCTAGTATTCTTTCTCCTGCACTCTATTTTTCATCTTTGGGAATATCTAAGGCTTTGGAAGCAGAGAGTGGAAGGAACTCTGGTATGGGAATCAGGTGACCCGAGTTCTAGAATTGGCTCTGCTGTTGGTTGCTATGTAACTTTAAGCAAAACATTTCCCCTTTTCTAGACTTCACTTTCCTCTGTAAAATTAGGGAGGATTGGATTAGATAGATTATTAAAATATTTCCAGCTCAGAGATTCTGGATTCACTGAGATCCCTTTCTATTCTAATGATGTGAGTCTTTGAACATCCCGGGCGCTGTTTTAGGACTTTGCTCTGTCCTACAATGTTCAGAATTTAGCCTTTTCTTAACTTTCCAGGCCTGGCAAACACCTAGACTATATCCGTCCCTGTGCCCTGACCTTGACCAGTTCCATAGAGCCGGCTTTCTCAGGTCCTGAGTGAAGAAGCCCAGATAGAAATATGTCAGATGGCAGGGTCAGTTTTTCATGGGCGTACCCTCTGGCTCTGGGCTTTCTGACTGGCTGGGTGCCTTTGTTTTCTAAATGGGTTATCTGTATTTCTCTTAGCTAAAGGCTTTCAAGGATGAAGAGAAAGCCAGGGAAGCCCTCAGGCAGCAAAAGCGGAAGATGAAGGTATGGAACCCTGTGGTGAGAGCGCACAGAGGCCCCAAGCTAGTTTTTGGATGGAAGTTTTAAGCTCTTACAGGGAGCAGGTTTTTTGTTTTTTTGCATTTTCCTGTTTTGGTTGCAAACTCCTTTCTTTTTGGGTATAGGCAACTTGTACAGGGTACGGAATGCTGACCTTGGATTCAGAAAAAGTCGGGTTTCAGGCCCATTTCTGCCACTGACTGTGACCTGGAGCAAGGTCACTGAGATCTGTTTTAACTCTGTGAATTTATGACGTCAATTAAAAATGTATTCCCTAAGGTTCATGTGATTCTAAATGTTTAGGTGCTGCTGGGTAGAATGAGGTGACCTGGATTATCTGAAACCTGAACTTGTGTTTTGCCCTTCTTTATAGGCCTCAGGAGAGAGATACCACATGGACCCCCTCCAGGAGCATATCTGTGGGGCCTATCCCTATCCATACCAACCAGTACCCCCATTCCTGCACCATCATGGTTTTGAGGACTGGTCAGAAATCCGATACCCACCACCACCAATGGCCACAGAGCATCCACCTCCAATCCCCAACTCCCGCCTGTTCCATCTGGTAAATTGCTTTCCTTGCTATTAGCCTAATCCAGTTCTCTCCTCAGATTTTTTCCTCTCTATGTCCCCCTCCCCTCAACCTACACCTAACAGGGTTAGTGTGCTTGGACCTAACCTAGGGCAACTAGACCTCCAAGGTCCCTTCCAGCTCTACATCTGTAGCCCTGTGAATTTTGCAGCAGGGTCAGTGCAGTGAAAATATGCATCTTCTCCGTGCCATAATCATTGGCACCATAACTGAACCCTGCCTAGCTAGGAGGAGAGCCCTGCCTTTGATTCTGGTCTGTGGCTAGGAAATGCTGGCTTTTCTAGCCCTCGTGTCATTTCAGAATCTTGGGATTCATCAAGGAAAGATTGAAGGAGAAAGCATGAGAAAATAACAGGGCTTGATTTAGCTAAGTCCAAAATAAATCACCTGTTTCTGTTTAGAAATATTAGCATATTTTGAGTCTTCTCCCTCTGTCATTTCCTCTTCAGTTTCCAAGTCTTGTTGACTTCTCCATCCAAATGTTTTCCTGTCTGTTCCCTTTCTGTACAAGTCCTCAAGGCTGGTTTACAACAGCAGCCTCTTAGATCATCTCCCACTTTTTCCCAGGCTCTTCCCCTTCAGTCCAACCTGTACCTGACCAATCAGTGTTCCTTAAACAGTTTTATTTCATGTGTACCCTAAAGGTCTCGTGTTCTAGCAGAAGGAACATTGGTTTTGGCATCAGGAAACCTTGAGTTTGAGGCCAAATACTGAAGTCTGTTGGCTGTGTGATCTCTAGCAAATCGCTTTGCTTCTCTGAGGCTTGGTTTCTTCATCTTTCAGATGAGGCTAATCCTCACAATCACTTACCTGACAGGGTTGTGACAGCAAAAGCATTTTGTAAACCTCAAAGCATTGTCCAGATGTTAATTATTATTAATAATGGTTTCCTGTTGCCTACTTCATCAAGTTAAAATCCTTCTTGACTTCAAGCCCTTCTACAATCAGACCTTACCCATTTGATCTTCTCTCTCATTCCTCTACGAGAAGCCTCCTCCATAATAGCCCTGGCTCCCTTTTGAACTTGATAATGCAGAGCTTGGCCCCATCTCCATGCCTTGTTCCTCTTACCTAGAGGGACCTTCTTCTTCCCTTTCGTTTCTCCATCGACAGCCTGCCTTTCAAGGCCTAGCCAAGACCCATCTCTTTTATGAAAGCTTTGATGGTTTTATACCTTCTTCACCTCTCCATTCCTTTGTTATTTCCACATTGTTCCTGTGTGCATGTATGTTTTATTTCCACAGCCTGATTATGAGTTCTTCAAGGTTCTAGAGGCTGTGTTCCATACTTCTCTTGTATTCCCCACAGAACCTAGGACAACGCTTTTCAAGATTAATAGGCCCTCACTGCATATTTTCTGCTTAAAATGTAGGTGGGTTAGTTAGCTTGAACGATAAGTATGAATAAATTTTTCAGCCAGAATATGCTTGGCGCCCCCCATGTGGTGTGATGAGGAATCAGAGCTCCCAAGTTGATGCTGCCCTGGTCCAGCCTTCAGAGCCTGGTAAGAATTCTCTCATCATCAGTGTCAGTGCTTAATTCAGTACAGTTCAACAATCATCTTTTAAACACCTACTGTATGTAGAGCATACAGCTGGTGAGATTAAAAGTATAGACTAATATAGTCCCTTATATAGTTCTCAGAGTGTATTGGCTAGTCGATTCATTTAAGTGATGTCTACTTCTGCTGTAGATATTAGCCAAATGAAATGAAAGGTCTTTGAAGTGCTTAAGATCACTGACTTGGCTTGGTGGGGACTGGCCTGAACAAGAGCGGGCAGAAGGTAGCTGAGAAGTGAACTCAAGATGCCCCTTCCCTCTTTCCTTTTCTTCTTAGGTACAAGTACTGCTCAAGCAGTGGGCACAAGAACTGTTGGCTTCTCAGGTGATGAGGGATAGAGGGCTAAGGGAGCCTTCCCTGTCACTGTGGCTTGAAGGGCCAGGATTTCTAGCAGTGCAGATGATGGGGCTTAGGAAGAAATGAGGGGACTCATTGTGACTATTCATCTGTAACCCGGCTATGTTCATCTTTCAGAACCGACTGATCACGGATTACCAAAGAACTAGAGGCTGATCGAACCATATGCCCAGAGCTGCTATTGAAACAAAATTGATGGGGCAGTAGGAGCACAGGGTGGGGACTGGGCCTTGTGTCTGTCCTCCTCTGCACCTCACCTCCCTTCTGGACCCTTCACAGACCACTGGGTTTTCTGCTTGTTAGGAGCTCTTGGTTTTCCAGCAGGAGTGCCCACGGAAGACGTGTTTCCCATCTAGAAATAGGGAAGGTGGGATGAGAGAAGTGCCAGGGTCTAGACCTCAGAGAAAAGGAGAGCGGAGCTGCATGGCTCTGGCACTCCACGGTTGTTCAGAATCCTCCAGGTAACACCGTCAGGAGCTAGTGACTGTCTCTCTCCCTTCTCTGCTCCTTCTTCCCAAGTGGACACATCCTCTCTTGGGCCAGCGTAATATGTGTTGGTCAAGGTATAGATACCTGTTTCCAGACTTTAAAAGTCATTTCCCAGCATCCCTTCCAGAACAGATGCTGCAGAGAGCGCTGTTTTGGTTGAGGAGAAAAGGGTTGACAGGATGTTAATGTTTCTGGTTAAGAGTAGCCCCGTTGTTGAGCCTTAACTTTCCTTCCAGCACCTGGTCTTTCTTTTCCCTCCAGCCATGTTGGCTAGATGCTTTGCAGGGTCTCCTGTGATTCAGTGGTGTGGCAAGAGTGTTTGGGTTCTCTCCTTGTGGTCACCATGGTCTGTCCCTAAGTAGTTCCCAAAGTTTGAAATGGACTTGGGTGTGTGGCTTTGGAATGAGAAGAGGTAAAAGTACCATGGTGGCATGGACTGGAATGTGATTGGGTGGCCCAGGCCAGCTGTTGGGACAGTTCAGAGACAGAAAACAGAGCTGAAGTTTTCACTGGTTTTTTCCACATCCTTTTTTTTCACCTCAGGGAGGGCTAGAGCATGGTGCTTTTGTGCTCTCTGACTTCCTGTGTCATTCCCTAGCTTGTCTACCTTTGTCACGTAGCCTTTCTCCCTGGTCCCACCTCCCATTTCTTTTTCTTCCAAAAATGAGCCTGGGGATGAGCTTGTCCATTCCCTTCCCCTTTGGGAAAGAATCAACCAGCGACTTTATGGAGCCAGCCAAGTTCCTACTGTCTGTTCTCTGAGACCTTGCCCCCCACCATAGCCACACACTCTGACCGATTTTCCTTTCCTAGGGAAGCCCCACTTTTCCAGATGAATAGTTAATAGCTAGTGAAGCACCTTGGGGTCTCAGACTCTGGAAG
This sequence comes from Gymnobelideus leadbeateri, assembly GCA_011680675.1. Classification (NCBI taxonomy): domain Eukaryota; kingdom Metazoa; phylum Chordata; class Mammalia; order Diprotodontia; family Petauridae; genus Gymnobelideus; species Gymnobelideus leadbeateri. The sequence goes on from WOXC01010461.1 coordinate 83,363, forward strand.
TCAGCATGTTTGAAAATGAAAAGATAAGCCCTTGGCCTCTCACCAGGGCAGTATGTTAAGTTATAATTTTCATCCTCAGAGTCATGATGCACTACTTGTTTGGGGCTGAAGGGCTATCTGTGTGCTCCCCTCAGACCCACTGGCCAATCTCCCACTGACCTTTCCCCTCTGAGGTCAGGGGCTGTTGTTTGCCACATCCATTTTCTTTTCCCCAGGACTGTACATAGTAGGTCCTCAATAAAGAATCGTTGAATGACTTTTCCAGCTCTGCTGTGTGACCTTAAAACCAAACCTTAAATCCTCTTTTGGGTTCTTAGTTTTTTCTAAAATGAGGTGATTGGACTCTTGGAGCATTTTGTGTTTAGATGGACCCAACAGTGCAAAGCTGTTCGCTTCTAATTCATTCTCCCACTCCCACCAAATCCCTGAAATGGAAGAAGCATGGAAGTCTCAGATGCTGCAGAAAGGTTTTTATTGGTCACCAGTGGGTATGACTAATGTTGGGGGGCTGGAGTGATAGGAGAGGGTGAGTGTCCCCTGTAGGGGGCAGCATCCCTGCTTCGATGCCACAACCTGAATGCACTAAGGGTCATGACACCTTCTGCAGGCTCTGATGGAATCCGCCCTGGACAGGCTTTGGACCCCACCGTCATAGAGATGCCATCCCTTACTTGAGGACCCTCTCTTTCCTTTTACACCAGTCTTTTGCCCTGGCAGAGCCCTCCAGGCAGCTTGCCAGTGGATAACTCTAGAGGGTAGGGCAGAGGGGGTTTAAAAGGGCTGTTCAGAGAAGGGAGAGAAGGCACTCATTTGTACTGGGCTGAGTGAGGGGTCTGGCTTATTTTCAATGCGTCACTGGGCTTCCAAGGCCCCTTACTTCAGATGAGCTAAGGCAAAGGGGTTTATTGGGGGGTTGTGGGAAACTCCAGGACCAGAGTTCTCCTGAGGAACAGATCTGAGAGGTTCAATAAGCTGACTTGATTTTTCTCTGTGGTTTGGGATGGGAAAACATTAATATTGGAAAATGAGTATTCAGTAGAGCAAGGACCTAGGGTGTGGAGGTGGGTGTCTGCATCTGTCTCTGACCTCATGCACACCTAGGCACACAACCCCTGAAAATACATCTGTGTGCATGGGCATTCTGATGTCTGCCCACGCAGCCACACACATTCTCTGAATAGCAGCGTCTTGTGTAGCAGGGTCTTAGGTAGACAGTATAGTCTGGTTAGGGCTGTGAGCTGGGGTAATCCCTTCCCTGAACAGTATCCCTTTTATACTCCCTGAGGACAATGGTTACTTCTGCCAGTCATCAGCAGTCCGATCTTGGACGCCACGCTTCCGCAGATAGTCTAAGATGTCCACCTTGACTGTGCTGATTGTGGCCCGGTGGTACCAGCGCATGATGGGGACACCATCTGGCCCCACCAGGAATTTCTCAAAGTTCCAGCGAATGTCATGGACCTTTATGGGTTGCCAGAAGAGGTTGCTGGATGTGCCCACAAGTTCAGAGGGGGGAGGGCAGGAATTCTGCAGGGTACATGGAAGCATGGAAATAATGAACACTCCATCTTTTAGAATTAGATACTTCCTTGCCTCTCTCTTCCCACATTCCCCCCAAATTCTGTTTAATAGTCAAAACACCAGGTAAAGCACTAAGGTCTTGCTCCATACAATAACACTGTGCAAGCTACTATTGCCCACATTACCATCCTGTTAACAGAAGGCCCTTTAGGAACCTTGCAGACTTTTTAGCATCCAAACTGGGAAGGACCTTAGGAATCACCTAAACTGGGCCTCAGTTTCCCACTCTGTAAAATGATGGACCAGATAGTCTCTAATGCCCTTTCCAGCACTGATGTTAAAAAGGCCTCCAGGGCATTCCAAAAGCAAGACAGTTAATAGAGAAACCCTCCCTTTAGCAGAAATAATGTCATCGTTCGTTGGGGACAGGCAGTGAGGAGTCTTGATGGTTTGTAAAGCACTTTTTCTCAAAACAGCTCTATAAGGTAAGTAACAGGTATTGGTGAGAGGGAGTGTGGGGTAATGGATAGAGAACTGGATTTGGAGTCAGGATGATTTGTGTTCAAGCCCAGCCTCTGATATACAGTGTCTGTATGATTCTGGGCAGCTTTACTGCAGAGAATATGTTGATCTCCACTGGTGAAGGGAATCCCCCTACCAAGGAGTTCTCTATACCAATGAAACCACAATTCTTGTTCCTATCCTCATTTATGTATGAAAAAGCAGGCCAGGGATAGGAAGGTGATCCTTGCTCTGCCCTTTGCATGATGTGGATGTGGTGCTGGAGAGTTACAGTTGGCCTACATGGAGACCCCAGACTGGTCCTGGGTGCTTAGGCTGAGCATACGCTCTCTCTATCTCAGGCAACTCAGAACTCTCACTCTGGCACTGGACCTCATCTCTTGGGAAATTCTGCCAGTAGGCAGCTTGCCCTTGGAGACAGCAAAAGGACGAGAAAGAAGGAATGATAGTCTGAGAGAGAGCGTGTGGGGGTGGTAGAGTGCTCCTGAATGGTAAACTCCGTGACTCCTCCATATCAAAAGCAGCCTGCATACATCCCAGGCCACCAAGGCATCAGGAGTTCAGACTATTACTGTCTTTCCCTGCTCAAACATCCAGGCCCCAATCTGAGAGCGTTCCTTTCCCTACCCTGCAGCCACTCAACCAGCAGGTAAGAAAATGCCAGAGTGAGACGTGTGTGCTCTGTCTCTGTCTCTGTCTCTCTGTCTCTCTCTTCATTCTCTTCCCCTCCCACTTTTCTCTCTCATTTCTGTTCTGGCTTCAGGTGTAATATTGATCCCTCTTACTCTACAGCTACCCTGAGTCTATGGACAAGGGGCACCCATCCTGCTGTTCCTGGGGTCTCTCTGTTTGTCTGTTTCAATCTCTCTGTACCCACCCATGGACTATCTAGCCTTTATTACCCAGCCCCTCAGCAGTGTTGCCCTTTGACCATCGCTAGTAGGTTGCCCAGGTAAGAAGGGTCTACCTCAATCGTTAAACAATTCCCCCTGTTAAAGTGACTTAGAAGCTGTTCAACTCACCTTCAGGAATGTGTAAAACTTCTGTTCCTTCTCTCCATTCACATCTCCTTTCTCAAATAGCTGGAAATTGGGCACAAAGCCTCCACCTGGGCGTACATGCCTATAGTGAACAAGAATGTGGCCAGGTGGGTCTGAGCAAAAACAAGGAAGGATAGCCAAGCAGGGCTTAGGCTGTGGGGAGGGCAGGGAAAGAAGGGCAAGGCAGAGCAGCCCAGGGTTACAGATGGGATGGAGAACTTTCTTTGGAGTAGCTCTCTGAGCCACTGTTATTTTAACTGTTTATGATATGATGGTTAAACCCCATTCAGAAGGCCTTTTTTTGAGGTCTAAATTCATAGAAATTCAGACTTAATGAGGACTATAGGGATTTCAATAGGATTTTACACTTAGAGCTAAAAAAATAGTTACTTATTTTACAAAAGAAACTGAGACTAGGTAGGTAAAACAACCTGAGCTCACACACAAACGAGAATATGAACAGAGGTCTGCTAATTCCCAAGGCCAATGCCCTTTCCATTATCCCCAGAGGTATGTGTCTTCACCCACAGTTCTCCATTCTGTCTTCCTGCAGGATACCTTGCCCAGTGCTCACTGTGATGCCCATGGCTGTCTTCCCCCACCTGTCTTGGCTTCCTGTGATGAGAGGGCCCTGAGCATGGCTGTGCTTGCTGACATGATTCAGGGATGCTTATCTCAGGGACCGCCAGAAACCGGGCAACACCTTCCCCCAACACCCTTCAGGCCCAACTCACTTGAGAGCAGGAAGGATTTCTGAGTTCTGTCCTGGTTCTTGTTTTCCAAACTGGTTGCTGGGGAATCCCAGGATAACAAGGCCAAGGGGTTTAAATTCTTCCTGTAGTGCATTCAGTTCTGACCCAGAGAAAAAGTATAGGAGGAGAGAAGAAGCCTTACTAGACAAGCAGAAAACCCACGTTCTAGCTAGCCCTGGCTCTTCCACTAGCTTGCTGAGTAACCTGGTGAATTTACTTCAAGTCTGAGCCACAGTTTCATTGACCCAAATGGGGAGAATAATCCCTGTCCTAATCTCCCTCATGGGAGCTGACACATCTGAAAGTGTCAGAACGGCAGAAAGTTCTGGGTTTTTGCTGGTATAAACTTAAAATGGAGGTGGGGAAAGGGGCTGGCCTCAGACCTGAGAACCACCTTGGTTCAACCATTTATTCTGGGCTTTTGAAGTGATCATGTGTGAGTGTGTGTGTGTGTGTGTGGTGCACATGCACATGCATGTGCACCAGAAAAGCATTGTGGTAAGAATAGAAGCAGCTGTGGACCCCATGGGAGTCAGGCAGTGGGTTCAGATCCTGACTGGTACTTAATTACCTACATGACTGAAATTGCCAATCTGGGTCCTTGTTTCCTCATCTGTAAAATGAGGTAGTTGGACTACATCTCAATAAGACTTTTTCTAAAAATATGTCTTCTAAGGTAGATCTGACATACTATGTTTTAATGTCCCTTCTAATTCTTCATTTGATTTCTCCAAAGAGAAGGAGAGTCCCTATCAGGCTGGGATTTTTCTGAGAGACTCCTTACTCTCAAGCATAAACACTTTTTCCTGGAAGTAGAATTGGAATACAGCAGAATAGAATACTCCCACCCCCATTCTCCATCCCTCCAGAAATCCATAATTGGAATATGCCCAGCTGGTAAACAATCCCGAGGGAGTTGGGAACAAGGCTTACCAAGGTACTGGACCGTTAGGCCTCAGTAAGTGGCAACGTTGACAAAGAGGATGTATTTGCCTGCATATTGCTTGAAAGGGATGTATTCATCACCATCAATGGTGAGGGCCCCATATTCATAGATGGTACCCGTAATCCCTGGGTAGCAGTCCGTCTGAAACACAAAGAAAATGATGGATGGAGATAGGGGTTTTTAATAATAGCTTCATTTTGATAACAAATGAGGAGACTTCATCAGGCATGGAGTTTTGTCACAATTTTTGGCTTCCCATAGAGCTACTGGGAAAGGACACCTTTTTTTTCTCTCCCTTTCTTGCTACCAAGCCCATGCCCAGCCTTTAGGGAGTTCCATTTGGCCTAGATTCTCCTGGCCTAAGTGCAGGTGCCCCCTTCCTTCCACTTAGTCACCTGAGAAACAGGGTGGAGTTTTCAAAAGGATTTTACTGGAGATGAAGGGGATAAAGGATAAAATAATGAGTTAGAGCTCTCTGGGGGGTGGGGAGCCTCTCACCAGCCTCACCTAACTCCACCTTCTACTCAAAACTAGTTACCTCCTGGCTCCTACCAATCTGCAGCTTCCTGACCGGGGTAAGGCCTCCACCCTCTTTTGTGAATCACTGTTCATAAACAAAAAAAATGTTTACCCAAAGCTCCTCTGACCAGGTCCTCAGTCCTACAAGCACAGTAGGAGACCTCTGAACATGCCTGGTCTTAGGCATATCCAGCTTGGGGGCGTTTGGAGGGTGTTGGGGAGGGAGGGAGTGATATGAATGTTACGATAAACTGAATGAATTGGGATGCTTGTCCTGAATGAGAGACTTGGGGAGACACGTGATCACTGGTATCCAATGTCATGGGAAAGAGGAATTAGAACAATGGTGTGGAGCCCAGAGAGGCTTACTGCAGAAGGACATAAGGAATACTCGGGGCTATCAATGAAATAAGACTGGCATTGGGTGCTCCCTTCTGAAGGTCAACAAAGGCTTAGATGTGGGTTGGACTCAGTGATTTTGAAGTCTGTGTGCGTCGGGGAATATGGATGGAATCAGATTGCAGGCCCAGGTCTGGGTTGTATCATCTCTACTGCTGCTAGATAGCAAAGTTCTTGAGAGAAGGAACCTCATTTATCCCAATTTAATACACATTTGTTGTATTGAGCTGTTTTAATTACTTGGGTGAAGGGAGTGCATCTTGGTAAACCAGATGGGGATGCTGTACCCCATAGGCACACAGTTACACAAATGGACATGAGCTTTGGTTGATTTTTTTCTTTCTTTAGTTGACTTCCTTCTGAGGCAGTATAGGTCTGCTGGCCTACAGGTTTAGTCCCACCCTCGGGTCCCAGCTGCAGCAGAGCCTCTTCTTGGCCTGGGAAGTCAATTCCATATGGGAAGGCTTCCTGTACACCATTAGCTAAGAGTTCTTGCACAAACTGGCTTTGACTCTCCAAACCAGAGCCAGCAAAGTAGTTTATAATGCTATCTCTATAGCTCAACACATACAGACAGATACACACACATACACACAGTCCTGGGTTAGGTGCATCTAGGTCCCTCTGAACTAGGATTACTTTCAATGTCTTAGTCTCAAAACAACCCTGATCTCTTGGAAGAGGAGGTTAGAAAGTCAACACATCACTGCAAACACCACAATTTCACCTGAGATCAGAATGTAATTTTATAATTGATAAAACAAACCCAGAAAAGGAAAAGTGATTCACCCAAGGTCTCTTCCTATCTCTCTTCTCTCAATCTTTTTCTGTGTCTGTTTCCTCTCTCTCCTTCTGTCTGTCTCTCTCACACACACACACACACACACTCTTACACATTGAGTGATAGAGCAAGGACTAGGGGCAAGCTTTCCTGAATTCCAGACTAACCTCTATTTTAGGGCATAAGGGACCTAATTTTGACCATGGATGTAGGGAGAAGGGGCTTAATGAAAACGGTCAGGGGAAGAAAATGTCAGGGTTTGAAGGGAACAGAGATCACCTAGTCCAATCCCTTTACTTTAGAGATGAGTAAACTGGGGCTCTGTGACTTGGCTGAGATCCTACAATAAGTATGGAGCAGGCCTTGGGTTAGATGACGTTTCTAATTTAGGCTTGACTTGAGGCAAACTGCTTTGCTTCGCTCTTGGCCCTACACATTACTGTCCAAAAGAAAATATTTGTTTTCCTTCTCAGGGCTGTTCTTAGGATTGGTCAAATGAGAGGCAAAAACTAATTTGAATGATAAAAAGCCAACAGAATCTCTAAGGTTTCTCCTACCTCTCCAGGTTCCATCTATTACTTAATGGATCAGGATTAAACTGCTTACTGTCACCAGGCTAGGAAAGTGCTGAATCTTTTCCCAATTGGTATTGAAACAACTGTGGAGACAGATTAAGCATTCACCATCTCCTACAGTGAAGCCTTTATGATGATGAGCCCTTTGAACTGTGTTTCCAGCACTTGAGACGGACTATATACTGTCGTCTCTACCCACGAGACCAGTGGTTTGCATTTGCAGAATGGCTAATTGGAATCAAAGCTAAGTCTGTAACCTGGGTCATGGTTTGGATTCTGTTAAATTCAACAAACATTGTATACTTATGTGGGAGGCATTGTGCTAGGTGCTAGGAATAGACAGTCAAAAATCAGACAGGTTGCTCTCCATTGTCCTGGGAGGATATAACAGTGGTCACAGAAAGTTGAATGTAAGGGGAGGAAGAATACCTACTGTGTTGGGGAGTGTTTGGGGGCAAAGCCTCATGGTCCTCTATGCCACTTGAGCTGAACCTCCAACATAGGAATGATTCTGAAAGGCAGAAATGAGGCAGAAGTAGATGCCAATCATGGGAAATGATGGCTTGTATGGATACAGAGACAGGAGGTAGGATGATAATCTTGGTTTTTTTTTTTTTTGAAGGGAAGTTGGGGTTAAGTGACTTGCCCAAGGTCACATGGCTGGTTAAGTGTTATATGTCTGAGGCCGGATTTGAACTTAGGTACCCCTGACTTCAGGGCCGGTGCTCTGTTCACTGCACCACCTAACCATCCCCAGATGATAATCTTGGGGAATAGCTAGTAATCCAGTTTGGCTGGACTATGGATTACTTGAGGGAGGTGACATAAAGTAAAGTTGAAAAGGTAGCAGAACCCAGATTACAGAGAAGCTTAAACACAAGGATCAGGATTGTGTATTTTATCCCAGAGGTAATGGGGAGGTCACCTAAAGTTTTTGGGTTGGGGAGGGAGGAGTAACAGCTCTCCAGCTGTTGGAGACCCTTTGAGATCATCTAGTCTAAGCCCCTCATTTTATAGAAGAAGAGCTAAGACCAGAGAGGTAGACTTGCCCAAGGTCCCACAGGTAGTAAAATGGCACAGTCTGGTTTTAAACCCAGATCCAGTGATTTTTCCACCATAACATGTTGCCTCCTTATGTCTTAGCAAAATTATTTTGTTCTGTGAAAGACATATTGGAGAAGCAAAAAACTAGAGACAATGAAAACAATTCGGTTAGAATAATAATATAGATGAGAGAGATGATAAAGGCTTGAACCAAGGTGATGGCCATTAAGTGGAGAGAAAATGAATTCAAGAGAGATTGTGTAGATATTTGACAGCACTTTGCCACTTGAAAAAAGAGGAAGATTATCCTTAGATTTGGAGCCTGGTTGCCTGGAGGGATGTTAGTCTCCTCATCAGAAACAGAGACATTTGAAGATGAGACAGGCTTAGGGGGGAATCTAGAGTTCTTTTTTGGATATGGAGAGTTTGAGATTCCAATGGTCTTATAAAGATGGAGAGGGCAGGCAAGGTGGAGCAGGCAATTGGCAATTCAAGGCCTCATGAAAGAGATCCTTGCTGGATAAATAAATTTGGGAATAATCTTAGAAACGATCATTGAACCCATATGATCACCAAGGGGCAGAGTGTGAAGAGAGAAAGGAATAGGGCCAAGGACAAGTCCCTTGGAGACATCCATGCTAGAAGGGAGGAGATAGCAAAGGAGTCTTAAAGGGAGTGGTCAGAAGACTGGAGGACCAGCATTGAGTAGCTTTATGGAAGTCAAAGGAGGGGAGGAATGATCTTATTTCAGTGGCTGCAGAGACATAAAGGAGGATGAGGACTGAGAAAAAACTATTGAATTAAGCAGCTGAGAAAAAGGAATTTTAGTAGAGAGGTAAGCAATAAGATTTTTAAGTGGTTAAGGAGAGAGTAGGTGGTAAGGATGTTGAGGCTATGAGAGAAGACACAATTGAGACAGAAAAGCATAGGAAAGATTGAGTGACAAATTGAGGGATTGATACAGTAAAATGATTTTGTGAGGTGGGGGGTGGGTGGGACTGGACCTGGACATATTTCTAGGAAGCAGAGGAAATGTTGCAGAAATGGGGCAAGCTTCCATTGGAGAGGGGAGAGAAAAAATTGAGGGCACAAGTGGAAAGGCTTTAGCCTTGGAAAAAAGACACACCTCTTCCTTAGAGAGTGGACCAGAGGAAGGCTGAATAGGTAAAGATTCAGAAGAGTTTAAAGGTATGGAGTCTGAAAGCCAAGTGAGTTCTCAGTAAAGCAGGAGGTACCATCATCTGCTGAAGAATAGGGCTTTGGGATATTTCGGGCTTGGGGAGAACATTTGAAACAGGAATTGGAGAATGTGAGTTAATAAGGGAAAAGTAAAAGGATTGTAAGCAGTAAGGGCCCAGTTAATATTAAATAATGGGAGTTTACAGTGGATTCACTTGGCTCACTTGCACAACTTTCTTCACCAATGTCCAGCAGCAAATTGTTTAGCAGTAACTAACTAAACAGAGAAAGTGGATGGTGGGAATGACCCAGAATGAACTGGTAAGGCATGAATAGCAGTAGGAGGGGGTGGTGGGAGAGGGGGGTGGGTGGCTAGGGGAAAGAATCTAAGTAGGGTGGAGGACAGTGAATAGTTGAACTGCTCAACTACAGGGTTAAGGAAATAGAGACCAGAGCAAAGACTAGGAGATTGTGTGTGTGTGTGTGTGTGTGTGTGTGTGTGTGTGTGTGTGTGTGTGTGTGTGTGTGTGTAATGATAGGGGGAGATGATTAAGGCAAGAAATATGTTTTGGAGGAGTGATGCAGAGGGCGAGTTGGAAAGATAGGAGATTGTTATCAGAGAGGAGAATTTCAGAATCCAAGATCATGCAGGTGGCACAATTTAGGATGATCATAGTATTTAAGGTATGACCAACCGTGAAGGTGGCGGAGGTGGAGTCAAGTGTATGCTAGCAGATGGGTGTTCAGGAGGCTCTGAATTAGTCTGTGATCTGGCTAAGAGCAGTTAGTTCTATCACTGAAGGGACATAATTTATTTGGAACTAGAACTAGAGGTGGGAGTCAGTGAAGTCAGCAACCTCCAAGGACACAACTTCAAAAGGGAGGTAATTAGGCACATTTAAAAATATATAAACGCATGTTTTAAAAAACAATTCTGGCATGTAAGTCCAACCTAACTTACCCTTAGTTCTCTTGCCCACCATACATACACTTACCTCTCCTATCTCTTTGCCCTAACCCTCAACACAGATCACCTAGAAACTGCCATGCTTAGACTGTGTTCAGACTGCCATGGCCCTGATCTCATTAGCAAGAGCTTGTGCAAAGTTGTCTTGGGAAGAGATGTCAGATGGACAGAACTCTGGCAGCCAGTTCAGGTTCTTTCCACCACACCAGAAGACCAGGTGACCAGTGGGTCACCAGTGGTCTTTGACTTTCCCCAGTGATTAGCACCTTTGAGAGAGGAAGTGGGTATTCAGAGTGCAAGGAAGCTACACAGTTCTCCTTAAGCTTAAGCAGCCCAGAGCAATAGGCTTTTCTCTACCATATGTCTGATATCAGAACTAAGATTCCTGCATCACAGTGGATACATTTCATGGTGACCTCTAACTTAAAAAAATAATTATTTTTGCAAGTATTTATCATATCTCCCTCCCATTCTCAATTGAACAATTAAGAAAAAGATAATGCTCATAACAAATACATATAGTCTAGCAAAACAAATTTCCACATTGGCCATGTCCAAAAAAAGTGTGTCTTGTACTGCAGTTTATTTTATTTTTATTTTTTGCTTTTTGGAGGGAGAAAGGCAGGGCAATTGGGGGTGATTTGCCCAAAGTCAGACGGCTAGTAAGTGTCAAGTGTCTGAGTTCTGATTTGAACTCAGGTCCTCCTGACTCTAGGGCGGGTGCTCTATTCATTGTGCCACCTAGCCACGCTTGTACTGCATTTTAAATTTCTCATCTTTCTTGGGGGGGATTGGGGGAGCTCATATATATTTCACCAACTCGGATAGCCAGACAATCTTCTTGCTCTATATCCAGCCTACTGATGCAGAGGAGAGTGCTGGATAAAGAAGTAGTCAGGAGACCTGGGCTCAAGTACCGGCTGTTACTATGTGAATTGGAGTGAGTACCTCCCATCTCTCTGAGCCAGTTTTCCTCCTTTTATTTGAGGATATTGATTTGGCTTGATAAGGCATATTAGTTGCAATTTTTTTCTCTCCCAGTTGAGAGGTAGCTAGGAGGAAAAGAAAATTAATGCTTGTTAATTGAAAAAAAAAAAACGAATAACCACTCTTTTAAATAAAGAGGATAAGATAGATAATTCTTAAGGTCTCTTCCAGCCATGACAGTTTATAGTCTATCTCCTCCAAGAAACTTTGCTCAGACAACCACACCCTACTGTAGCTCCTAGGCCCTACAGTCCCTCAGAGAAGAATTCTTTATGGTTCTACTGAGCTCTGTGACCTTCTGGTTTTAATGTTCTTAGGTATTATCTTTCCTGTGAGACAGAGTCTATGTTTTTATTCTTTTCCTGAATTTCCTCCAGACTGCTTAGTTAGCCCAGACCTCATACACAGATTCTACTGGTTCCTTGGTGCTAACACAGATATGCCTTCATCTGCCATGTTCTGCTCCTGCCTTTGGGAGGAGGTGCTGGCCTCAAATATCTGAGGAGAATGGGATGGAGGATAGGAGGAAGGAAAATAGGACTTCATATCCACAACCACTTAACTTGTGTCCTAAATCTAGTGAGAGAAAAGGTGGATGGAGACTGGGGGCTTCTAGAGACGAAAGGAAAAGGATGCTGGTGAATTGTCCAGGGAACACGGTGGCTCCACTTTGATCTTCTTGGAGATGGAGTAAGTACACCTATGTGAAGTTAGGATGCTCTTCAGCCTTGGCTGAGAACCCAGGTCTCAAGCTTGGCCAGCTCCCTCCTGCTTTGGGAAAAGGTTCTCTAATCCTTTACCATGTTCCACTGGTGAGCCCTGTCTTGGACAGACCAAAGATTGCCATTCATGATTGTCCACAGGCCAAGCTATGGTGAACATAGTCCCAGCCCCAAATCTGGACCCACCAACTTCACACTGCCCCCTCCCCCCCAGTCTCACCTTTCTAACCAATCTTAAACCTAGCTACTAAATCAACCTCTTTCCCAAGTGCCTCCCTCCACCCCCAACCCTGGCTATCAGTCCCTATCTCCTAGTACTATAATACTCAACTTTCTCTTCAGAGCAAGCCCCTACCCCTATTGAAGCTCAACCCAGACTACTTCATTGCTTTCAAAGGGAGTGATCCTTATAAGAAGACGGGGGCCTGGAGAGACTGTCTTCCATAGGAATGAGGATAAACATAAGGTCCCGACTCAGGCTCTTTTCCACCAATCCACCTCATTCTTGGCCAGCAGCTGCCTTAATAAGAATTCTCCACTGAGGTTTCTCATGTTTGTTCAAGTCTGGGGCATAGGGTTGCAGAGAAGGAGGAGGGGTGGAGACATAGTTCCTCCAGAACCAGACTTGGGATAGTACTGCTAAATGACATGGAACTCAAAACTGGAAAGGACCTGAGAAAACAACTAAGTTGTCGGGGAAAGAAGGGAGAGAGAGTATAGTAGATGGTGTAAAAAACACTGAATTGTTTGTTTGACTTCGGGGTCCAGTTACAACTATTCTGGACTTCCGTTTTCCTCTATAAAATGAGGGGGGTGGTCAGATGATCTCCGAGGTCTGTGGCAGCTCTAAATCTCTGTATCCAAGCTAAAATAAGGTCAAAGTTGGACAGGCAATACCAAAGCCAGAACTCTATTTGGCAACCAGTTAAGGTTCTTTCCATCACACCGTAAATGCCATGACCTCTTTACTTTGAATTGACATTTTCCTTATGTTTATCAGTAAGGTGAAGCAGTCCTCTTCCCATTCTCAGGGGCAGTCTAGAATAGCCTAGAATACTTCTTCTGGGTACCAGGCTCCTTAGGGTTATACAGTCTTACTAGGACTATTGGCTTGAGGGCTATAAACTTAATTTAAATATTTTTGTAACTATTTAAATAATTGGCTTCCTTTTAATCTCATGTATTTCATTTTATGCCTTAAGACCATTACTCTGAGGAGGGGTTCCTAGGCTTCACCAGACTGACACAAAAAGGTTAAGAATCTCTGCCTTTGCATTCTGGGGACTAATCTCCTCAAGTCTCCATCACCGACAAATCTCAAGATGCCACGTCCTTCTTGCTGGAGCCGTATCCCTGAAGATATGGCTCCGCTGGGGGTCCTGAGGGGCTTCCCGAGTAGGATTAAGGTAGAAATGGGGAGCGGAAAAGAAAGCGGGGTGTGGAAGGAAAGAAATACGGGAAAGGACCACCCCCAGAAGGATAAAGGCTTTTCATTATACCATTCCCTTCGATATAACCTAAGAACAGACCCAATTGCTTGCGCACGGTTCCGTCCTGGGGAGGGGGAAGAGACTCCTCAATGAAGTAACCAGAGAAAGTGGATAGAGAACCGACTCCTTCCACCTGTCTGCCTCCTGATATCAAGGAGCTCCAGGGAGACAGCCTAACCAGCAGGCAAGGTGGAGGGAACCGGCGGGGCAAGCGAACTCCTTAGGTTTTCCAACAGTCTCAGGGTGGCAGGGTCCACCTTACCTTCATCTTTTCCTGGCCCCGGATGGGCTGGACGAAGGCGGACAGGACGAGCGGGAGAAGCCAGGACACCTGGAGGGTTCCTCCGGCCATGGCTACAACGAGGGGGAAGCCCCGGGGACTGGGAAGGATCGCGAGCACCTCCTCCCTAGGGCACAGTGAGTGAAGGCTCTGCTGCTTTATGAAACTCACCACCACCTTCCCGACCTGCCAGAGGGGACCAATCACAGTCTGCACCACGTCTTCCCAACCAATCGAAGACTAACAGGGGGTGTCCAGAGGGATCGCTATCACCATCCTCCGCCTCCAGCCCCAGGCAAGACGTGGAGACAAAATTGTTGGGAAATCGAGAGGGCTGCGCCAGTGCGCGTAGCTCGGTTTGTGGGCTCTGGGCACCGCGTCCAGCTCAGCGCGCCACCCCCCCCGCTCATCCCCTTTGGCATCTGGGAAGAAGAACTGAGGGCAGAGTCGGAATCACAAAAACTCTGCTCGTCAGGCATCGTCTCTAAGCTTCAGTTTCCCCACCAAGAAAAGAGGTTGCAGCACTAAGCCCGCATACGCATTTTGACACAGCCTCCCTGCGCTCTTTAAAATTCCAAATCTGAGCCCTTTGGGATCTGATCTTGCGCCTTCCGCGGAAGAGAAATAGTCAGAAAGAAGGCGACTTTACACGTTCTTTCTGAGCCTCAGTTTTTCTCTTCTTAAAAATTAAGGGTTGTGTGTAGTAATCCCTAAAAGCCTTTCAGGTCCTACAGGCCTGAAGTCTGCGCTCTTAAGTCTGGGAGTTTGGTTACGTAAAATACAGACTGTAAGACCTCAGGCTCGGGAGGGGCGAAGAACGCAGAAAGTGAAACTTCACTGGCTCCCTAATGCCCACCAAAGTCTTCTGCCTGGCCTTTGAGGCTTTCCAAAATTTAGCACCATGTTAACTTTCCAGTCTTATTTCATGATCTTGCCTTTGACACACACACGGGACACACTCCAGTCAAACGGAGATGCTGTCCTTGCCTTTGACCACTATCTTCCCTGTGTCTACAGTTTTCCTTTTTCTTCATAACCTGTTGAATTAAAAGGCAGTAAAGCAATCCAGAGTGGGGGGAAAAGCAAAGGATTTTGAAGTCGGAATCAAATATCTCATCTGCCTCTTAGCTACCAACAATAAGCTGAAGTGATGGGGCCAGCCTGTGTGTGTGTGTGTGTGTGTGTGTGTGTGTGTGTGTGTGTGTGTATGTACATATGTATATATACAAAGTTGGAATATAGAGCTCTGGGAATCACTTGTGTAGAGATGGGAGTTGAAGCCACGGGTGCTTAGAAGGGGAAGAATGTAGAAAGAAAAGAGGAATGGGCCCAAGGCTGAGGGTTGGGGTCCCCTTCCAGTTAGAGAGTATAATATGAATGATAAGCCAGCAAAATAAAAGCAAAGAGTGGTTAGATCAGAGGAGAACCAAAAGAGAACAGTGTCATGGAAACCCAGAGAGAAGAAAGTGTTTAGAAGGGAGAGATGGGTCAACAGTTTCAATAGTTTTACTACTGCTCTCACTGCACCCTCCCAACGTGACCTCCAGCAGACTGGGGGTGAGAGCATGTCTAATGGACCCCAGTCACCCTAGGCCATCTTCCTGCCATGCTGCTGAGGAGGTCACCGAGTGTAAGAGAATAGTGTGGAAGTAGATGAAAAGCCTCTTTTCTCATAAAAATTAGAAATAATAAGAAATAATATTTCTCTGGCCAGGTAGGACAAATGCTAAGGCCTTTTTGTTTCTTTCTTTTTTTTTTTTATAAGCAATTGGGGTTAAGTAACTTGCTCAAGGTTACACGACTAATCATTATTTATGCGTGGGTGCTCATTTTCTGAGGCCATATCTGATCTCGGGTCATCCCAACTCCGAGGCCGGCGCTCTTACTCACTGCGCCACCTAGCCGCCCCTGCCTTTTTGTTTCTTTAAGGGAAATTGATTAAGCAAGGATGCTAACCAAACTTAACTGTTATCAAGAGAAGATTGTTTGTTACCTTTTCACTCACCTACCCAAGGGAAGCACCTTTTGTTTCACTGGTTCTCAAAGTGTGTTCTGGGACCTGGGGGTCTTCAAGACCCTTTCAGGGGTCAAAACTGAACCACAAGTAATTCCCTTCCAGCTTTAGACCTGGAAATGGGGATATTTGTGCTTGAGTCAAAAACTATGTTATCTGTATATAAAAAAAATCTCTACCACTAGCTGCTTCTCTCTAATACAGCTGTTGTAAAGATCAAAAGAACGGATGATGAATGTACCTGGGAAAGTTAAAAGCGTTATGCCAATGTACCTATTTAAAATTTCCCTTTTTATTATGAATTTATCAGACACCAAATGTTTCAATATATAAAGAACAGAAAAGAAGATTATATATGAAACTGTGAGCTATTACATAACTTGGTTTTTGAAGTGTATATTTGACACAGCAATGAACAACTTCTTTCTGCTTTCTTCTATGTATTTTAAAAATATTTGTTGATGTACTTTCTTTTCTTCTTTTTTTTTGTTTCACCATCATTACTGTCACCGCTCACTAACCCTTTATCTTTCTCCAACCCCCCACAGAGGCCTCTTCCTTATAATAAATCAATATACCCAAGCTAAAAAAGAGAACACATTGGTAATCTGAAAACACACGCCTCATAAACAGCATGTACATAAACCAAGGTTACATTGTTTCTGTTATTCTTCACTGGCCCTATCCAGGGGTGTGACCGATTTAAATAGATTCAGGTAGTTCTTTACCTTGTTCTGGAGTAGGTACAGCTCCCTCTCTTCCTTCTGCCAACTCTGTGAATGGAGGATGGGGTCAGGATGAATTTTGGCATCATCTCTCCTAGGCACACCTTTCAGACAGAGGGTTCATCAGGGAGTCAAGGCATTGCTTGGGCCATAGGGAGTCAGGTCAGATCCTTAGAAGCTCTTTAAATATGTCTATGTTTATCTATCTGTCTACATATGTATATATGTATATCTATGACACCTTGCTGCTCCCCACATGTGTGTGTATAATACACACATTCACATAATCATACATATGTGTGTGTGTATGTATATGGTAGTTAGGTGTTGCAATGTGCCAGGCCTGGAGTCAGGAAAACTCATTTTCTTCAGTTCAAATGTGGCCTCAGACACTTACTAACTATATGATCTTGGGGAAGTCACTTAATCTTGTTTGCCTCAGTTTCCTCATCTGTAAAACAAGCTGGAGAAGGAAATGCCAAATTACTCTTGTATCTGCCAAATGGGGTCATGAAGAGTCAGAAACAACTGAAATGATTGATCAACAGCATACATATCTATGTATACATATACACACATATACATATATACACATATATATGTATATATATACATATATAATTGTTATGTTGTTCTGAACTTAACAGACACCAAATAAGATAGACATTTCCATGTACAAAGCAGAGCAGAAAAAAACATTATACTTGTAGCCTTGTATCTCTACACACCTTTTCTCTCTCCAAGCATGTATCAAATTCAGTATGATATTTTCAAAGTTGTCCTACTTGTCCATGTTTCTTATAGACCATACGATATTTTCAAAGTTTTCCTACTTGTCCATGTTTCTTATAGACCATCTCTTTTGCATTTTGTAATTATTTGTAATACTTCCAATGATTCTTGGTAATACTTTAATGAATTTTCTTATTTTTCTTTTCAAAAAAATTTTGGTAACTATCAATAGTGCCTTCTCCCCTTATCTTCCCCTGCCTTCCAAAACTGAAAGAAGGAAAAACAAAACCCTATATCAAATATGCATAGTCAAGCAAAATGAACATGCACTTTGACCATGTCTGAAAATGTATGTCACATTTTGAACCTTGACTCCATGTTCCATCACTGGTTTTCTGGAATTGTAGTTGGTCAGTCATTGCATTATTCAGAGTTCCTGAGTTTTCAGAGTTGTTTGTCTTTATACTGTTGTTATGTACAGATTATTCTGGTTCTGCTCACTTCAGTTTGTATCAGTTCACACAAATTTTCCCAGGTTTGTCCAAAACCATCTCTTCTACCATTTCTTACAATGCAATAATATTCCATTTATATAACAAAACTGCCTAAAACCTCTTTTAAAATTATTCCTTTTCATGATCCATTTATGAATTATCAACAAATTTGAATATATCAGTAAGTGAAGAACAGAAAAAGGGTCATGCATGAAACTGAACTTATGTACAGTTTTAAATAAATATTAAATTTTATACAGTCACAACAAATCTGCTCTAATCCAATCTAAATTTGTGTATCTGATTATCTGCTTTCTTCTGTGTATTTCAAAAATGTTTCTTTGGTGCTCTTTTTTTGCATCACTAACTCCTTTTTTTCCTCCCCTTTCCCATAAGAACCCTCCCTTGTAAGCAACAAATACAGTCAAATCAACAAATTGTCTTTGCAAATGTATATCTCTGTGAGGATCTTTAGTCTACCTTGACTCTGCCAAAAGGTGGGTGGTATGCTTCATCATCAGTCTTCAGAAATCATGTTTGATCACTGCATTGATCAGAGTTCTGAAGTCTTTCCAAATTGTTTTCTTTTACATGATCATGGTCATTATATACATGTTCTTCTGGTTCTGTTCACTTCCCTCTGTATCTGTTTATATAAGTCTTCCTGGATTTCTCTGACCTGTCATCATATTCCTAAACTATTATTTGTTCATAAATTATTGCTTTATTTGTTCTTTCTTTAAAAAGTAACAATATAGTTTATTGATATCTTCTGTTTTTATACCAGTTAAATTTCTTCCTGCATCCCTCTTTTTCTCCTTTTCCAGAGAGCCACCCCAATTTTAAAAGCATTTAAAAAGTGAAAAAGGGAAAGAGGAAAAATCCAGCAAAACTGATATCTTAGTTCATCTTTTTAAGTCCTGAACAACATCAAGTTCTCAGTTATCTCCTCCATTATCTCCCTTTCCACTCCTCCAATACACACATACACAACTTGGTGTGAGGGTCTAGTCAGCCTAACAACAGAAGGAGACAAGTCACAGCAGGGGAAAAAGAACTTCATTCTTTTCTTGGACTCTGATCTTCTTTTCAGCTCTCTCTCTCCATGTAAGGCAGGAACTTCTTGGCTTCATCCAGTGTGGGAGGAATGGAAAGAGCTTTGGACATGGAAACCAGGATATTTGTGCTTGAGCCAAAAACTAACTATGCAACTTTGGACAAATTTCCTCATCAGTAAACTAGGATAATAATACTTGATACAATCTCCTTTACATTATTGTTTGAGAAAAGCAAACCACAAAAGTCAGAGGTGGAAGGGCTTTCAATGAGGATGTCTTTCTTACTCCGACCCCTCTTCAGTGCAGGAATCAACCTCTTTTGGACAATCCTAGGAAGGGAAGGGATCTTCGAGCTCAACCTTACCTGAGCATGAATCTCTTCCACAATATCCCTGGCAGGTGGGAATCCAGGTTCAATTTCAGGGTATCCAATGACAGGTAGTTATTATTTTCCAGTCATCTCATTCCCCTTCTAATCCAACCTAATGCAATAAACATTTATTAAGTGCCTACTGTGTACCAGGCACTGGATTCTAGCTGTTGAAAAGGTTTAGGTTTTTTTAAAATTTACAAATGTGAGCTGTTTAGTATTGCTGTTACCCTCATCACCATCTTATTTAATTCCTTTATTCATTTCCTTTAAACAAGAACTAGAATCCTGGAGCTGGAAGAGCCCTGAGAAGAGGACATCTAATCCTGTCCACTCTTTAATGCAATTATCAGTCTCCTTTCTCTAAGTATCTCTGTTCACAGTTTCTACATAACCACTACCAGTTCCTTTCTGCCTCACTGGTCACAAAAGAATCCCCCAGCCCAGGTCTGTCAGTAGAGTCAAACCTAGCCACTCAGATGGGATAATGCTCCTCCATTTCTTGCTCCCTTGATGGAATCTTCGTATACTATTTCCCTAGATCAGCTCAGTCTAGAATCAATTTGGTTAAACTGATAATCACCAATGACTCCCTGTCCACTCCTCCCCTCCCTTGCTCCAAAGTCCCACCAGGGACATCAGTGCCCTTGACAGAGAGTGGAGAAAGAAAGAATTAGAAGCACAATCAGACCCAACTGGCAAAGCTAAAGCTCTTCCAGGCTTTAGCATGGATGAAAGACCTGACCCTGAGTGATAAGACATTAGTCAGGTTAATTCTAACAGTAATAATAATTTGAATTTAGCACTTCACGTTCATTGTCTCATAGTAACCCTGGGAGGTTGGTCAGGCAGGTGTCTCCATTTCACAGAGGATGGATACTCTGGGGAAATGAGTTGCCCAAGGTCACCTAGAGAAGGTAACAGAGCTGGAACTGAAGATCTTTTAATCCCCCCCACCTCACCCCAGTCCCCAGGGCCTGCTCTACTTCTAATCTCTCTACAACCAAGGTCACTAGCTAAATAATAGCTCGAAGTCATGAACCTTGGACATGCAGTATTTTCCTTCTCTCTACCTCGATTTTCTTTAGTTAATTTTCTCTGGAATGAATCCCAGGGGAATGTGCTCTTAAAGAGTAATGAAGCATATTATGCACTTAGTTTAGCAATTTTTTAACATGGATAGATGTTAGGGGGTTCCTGAACTGATTTTTGAACATTTGGTTAATCATGTTTTGCTATAATGAGTTTTCTTTGTAACCCTTTGTATTTTATTGCATTTTGAGAAGTGGTTCATCAGCTTCACAAGACTGCCAAAAGGAGTCCATGACCCAGAAAAAAAAATGGTTAAAACTCCTTGACTTAGAGGGACTCTGCCCTGTTGGCCCTTTTTTTAGGTTACAAAGGAGAAACAGGAGGGGAATAACCCTGATCCACTCTAACAGAGCAATATCTTTCAACAGCCCTGGCTTAAGAGTCAGGAGCTCTAGTCCCCATTCAGCCAATGGATTTGTTGGGTGACCTTGGGCAAGTCACTTATAGATTTCATAGAATTCTAATTACTATGATTTGTTTCTTAGCATATTAGATAGGGACAATAATCTTTGCCCTGCTTCATAGGAGTCTAATGAGATAGTGGTTATGAAACACTTTAGGAATGAATAACCCTGTACAAATATCTGGGATTGTCATCTAACTCTCCACTGGCCCCTCTCCCTTTCTTCCAGGGGATTAGGGATAAAACCAGATAATCTTTAATTCTCCCCAAGCATTATCTCTTCCCACCCCCCTGGTCCTTCACAATGAAGGAACTAATCTCCCTCCCTTTAGGGACAAAAGCCAAATGGGTTGGGCTTCTGCCTTGAGACAAGAGCCTGTGGAATCCTAGCCTTTGTGAAATGGTCTGGGAGACAGAGTCTGATCTGTTCCCTTGGACTCTTCCCTCTGGCCTGGGGCCTTTAATCTTCTGGGACAAGGACATCTGATCCTAAATCTCTTCTGGGCAGACTTTAGGAGAGTTTCCCCATCCTGTGCCAGGGGAGCTGTCTTGCTCACATCTTCCCACCTCACTTTTACTCCTGTTTTGTCCCTCTCTACCTGGAAAGCAATAGAAGCTTCTTCTAAGGTGGGAAACCTTAGAAGGCCCTCAGGTTCACAGGCCAGGGCATACTGATACTCAACAAAACAAGGGAGAAAATGGTTCTAAGTGGTTCAAGGAATTGGCCACCGAACCTGCAGGCAGGAAAACAATTCTTCCTCAGCTGGATAACCTTGGGCCAGTCGCTTTTGTCAAACAGCAAAGTTGAGGAAAAAATAGCAGATGCATTGGCCAAGTCTAACGATGTTATGCAACATTCTGCTCTCCTAATTGTGCACCTCCCCCACCACTTTTGGAGAGGCAAGAAGAGGGAGATTTGTATATGTTCTTCCAGAACATTATTAATAAGTTTTCTAATTACTCAGAATTCAACTTCCATTTAGTGACCTCTCCCCCCTGCCCATTTCCATTGTTGTAGGCAAAGGAATATTGTTTTCTGGTTTGGGTGACTTTATTCTGTATCAATTAATATGCATTTTCTGGACTTTCTGCTCACCCCCCAGTTCCAGACTAATCACAAGTTTATTGATGCAATATAAAACCAATTATTCTATTTACAAACCTTTTCCCTTAATATAAAACCCATATTAATATTATCCCCATTTTACTAGCTAAATAAGTTGAAATTTAGAGGGTAAAAGTTATTTTCCCATTTTCACATAGCTAATGTCAGAGGTGGATTTGAACTGAGGTCTCCAGACTCCATCTGGGCAAGTTATTCTCATTGTTGTACCTGAGCTTTTTATCTATAAAATGGGGAATAAAAACACACCATCTGCCCTATAAGGTTGTCTTATGGAAAATAATGACTAGGAGAACAATACCATAACACAATAAAGACAAACGACTTTAGAAGACTTTAGAACCCTGATCATGGAAATGATCAGCCAGGATTTCTAGACTTTAGAGGATAAAGCATGCTATCCACCTCCTGACAGAGCCTGGCTTCTGACCTTATTCCACATAAATGGATCTCTCCAATGTTACTCATGATCTCTTAAATGTCAGCTCTGATAGATTTTTCTCAATCCTTATCCTTCTTGATCACTGCAGCCTTTGTCATGGTTAATTACCCTCCTCTTCTTCATATTCTTTTCTCTCTAGGTTTTCATGATGCTGCTCTCTTCTGGTCCTCTTTCTAGCTATCTCATCATTCCAGTTACCTTTGCTGGATCCTCATCCATGTAAGGCCAACTAGCTGTGGGTGTCCGTCAAGGCTCTGTCCTGGGCCCTCTTATCTTTCCCCTCCGAACGGTTTCTCTTGGAAATTTCATCAACTGGATTCAATGACCATCACTATCTCTGTGATTCTTAGACCTACTTATCTACCCAACCTCTCTCCTGACCTGCAGTCTCCCACTTTCCTAATTTTGTGGTTATAGTTCAGGGCATTACTATCCCATCAGTCACCCAGACTCAAAAACTAGGTGTCAGTCTCAACTGATCACTCTCACTCATCCCCCCTCCCCCATTTACCACCATCCAATCAGTTGCCAAGTCCTATCATTTCTACCTTCTTAACATCTCTCTGTTTTCTTCTATTACCACCACCCTGGTGCAGGCCCTCATCACCTCCCACTTGGACTGTTGCAATAGCTTGCTGGTGGGTCTGTCTGCTTCATGTCTCTGACCCGGACAATCCTCCACTGCAGTGCCAAAATGATTTTCCTGTAGTGGAAGTCTGACCATATCACCCCTCCCTGTTCCCCTTCAGTCAATTCCAGTGACTCTATTGCCTCCAGGATCAAATATAAAATCCTGTTTGTCATTCAGAGCCCCTCATAACCTGGCCCCTCCTAATTTTCCAGTGTTTTTTAATCTCTTACTACCTACCACATGTTCTATATTCCAGTGAAGATGCCTTCCTTGTTGTTTTTCAGACATGGGCCTGTATCTCCATATTTTGCATGTTCATTCCCTGGCCCCCCTGCCTGTGCTTCCTCACCTCCATCTCCTGGCTTCTTCCAAGTCCTGGATAAAGCCCCATCTTCTATAAGAACCTTTCCTTTTCTCCTTAATGCTAGTGCCTCCCCTCTATTGGTTATCTCCTATATATTTCTTGTTTGTAGATCGATGTTTACAGGTTGTTTCCCTCATTGAGGGCAGAGGCTGGTTTTGTTATGTTTTGATTTTTTGTCTTCCTATATATTCCCGATGCTTGGTACAATGCCTGTCCTATAGTAGATGCTAATTAATACTTAATGACAGACATGACTAATATAGGCATTTGTTTTACTTGACTACAAATATTTGTTACAAGGGTTTTCCTTTTCAGGGGTGAAGGGACAAAAAATAAGTTTATTGATTAAAAATAAAATAAAGCTAATAACAAAAATCTTTCACCTTGATCTAATTAGCTTTATGGTTTACAAAGTCCTTTGTTTCTGTCATCTTTCAGTTCCCACAACTCCACTGTGAAAGAGGTAGGGGAGAGACTACTGTTTCCCTTTTGTAGTTGAGGGAACCAAGGCTCAGTGAGGTTAGATGACTTGCCTAAGGTCACACAGCAAATTAATATTGAACAGAGACTAGAACTGAACTTTCTAGACTTCCAGTCTAGGACTTCTTTTTATCTTGCCTGAAGGCCCCTCAAGCTTTCTTTCCTGGTTCCACTCCTGGTGAAAGGCAGAGTTATTTCTGTCTCACTTGATGAGAGAGAGAGAGGGAGAGAGAGAGAGAGAGAAACAGAGAGAGAGAGAGAGAGAGAGAGAGAGAGAGAGAGAGAGAGAGAGAGAGCGCTGCCCTTTGACTGAATCCTATGGAGGGCCACACTTGAGGGTTTAGAGGACCACCTTCGGCCTGGAGGTTGATGGTTCCCACCCCTGCTCAAGTTCTACCTAAAGACTTTCCCAGACATCCTGACTCTGTTACTTCCTTCTCTTCCCAGGTGGCTCCTGGGAAAAGGCCTGCTTTTCCTGCACTTACAATACTAAGCTCTTTTTGTTGTCCTTTCCCAGAAGTCATTAATGCCATCCTTTGACTTAGCACCTCAAGCACAGAACGACTTTGTGAAAACAGATTTAGAGCCTCCTTTTTAGCAAAACTGAAAAAAGAAGATTATTTTTCTTTAGTCTCTTCAAGAGTCCTAGAAAAAGCCTTTTGGAAAGGTAGATGACAGGTAAAAGACCAAAAGACCTTTTTGACGGATATGTATTGAGGGTGCTACCCCAAATTAAGTCCTGTCCAGATAGGATTGTTTTGTCCCAGCCCACCTGAAGGATGCAAAGGAGGCATCCTTGCTTGCAAAAAAGATTCACTAAAGGCCTCCTGGAATTGATCCTTCAATAGTAATATTCCAGGATAGAATGGAAATGGGAGGGTGATTTTTCTCTATCTCTATTTGTGCATTTTGGAATACTAATCTTAACTGTATTTTTATATATTGTGCTTTCCCCTGTTCAGATTCCTATGTGATCTGTAATCATTTGAGGGCAGTTATGTTGGAGGACCAGGGGAACTGTGCTACTTGGGACATCTTTCTCTCTAAACTTGAAACACTTAGATATTAGATAAATATTAAATGAAATAACTTTTTTTGTGATGGACTTGAGCCTAAAAATGCAGAAAGGATGGGAAGAAGCATTTATTAAGCACCTACTATATGCCAGGTGCTGTTCTAAGAGCTTTACAAATATTATCTAATTTAATCCTCACAATATTCCTGTGATGTTGTGGTGGTATTGTTATCCCCATTTTATAGTTGAGGAAACTGAGGTAGATGGGTTAAGTGACTTTCCCAGGGCTGCTCAGCTAGGAAGTGCCTTGAAGCAGTATTTGAGATCAAATCTTCCTGATTCTAGGCCCTGCCTTTACTGCATTCTGCACAGACTTAGAATACAGAGGTAATATTTTTTTTTCCTTTGACTACCTTAGAGAACACAAGAAATCATGGGATCAGAGGAAAAAACACTTTGCTGGAAATTGGGAGATGTGCTTTCCTGACTGCCACCAACACATTGAGTGACTTTAGGCAAGTCACTTCCCTTAATCTGGGCCTCAGTTTCCTCCTTTGCAAAATGAGGAAGTTGGACCATGTCATCTCCAAGATCTAATTTTGAAATTTTGTGATTCAAAATCAAATCATATATTTAATCAATGTCATTCAGGTTCACCCTGCATCCTGTTCCTCCTTCTTGGACTCCACCCCACCCCACCTTCCCCCGCTGTCCCACACCAAGAGTGGATGAGATATAATTACACCATCAAAGGACAGCATGTTTTCATCCCACCATGATCTTGCTGTTCCTTCCTCAATGTTCTGTTTCTCTAAATAACTTTTTCATTTCCATTAATCATCAAGTCCTAGCTGTCGGAGTCAAAAATCCAAATGAATTCCCAGGGGAATTCATTCAGGTAGGGCCCTGGCACAGGCCGGCCTAAACATTGGAATTGTACACCCTCAGACTCTGAATTGGAAACACCCCCAGAAGTTACCTCATCCAACCCTGGCTGAAGCAGAAATACCCTGACAAGTGGTCAGTGGGGTTCATGACAGGGTATTCATTAGTTGCTGAAGCAGTTCATTACTCTACTAAACAACTCCAGCTTGCAAAGAATTTCCCTCTTAGATTGAATTGAAATCTCCCTTTAATCTTCACCCATTGCTCCTGGTTATAACCTTTGGAGTCAAGTAAAATAAGCTTTTCCACAAGACAGCTCCGTAAATACCTGAGGACAGGGATAAGGTCTCCTCTAAGTAAGTCTTCTCTCCCCCAGGCTCAATTTCCTTCCTTGTGTGATATGGTTTCTCTGGTTCCTCTCCATCTTGTGAGTGTCCTTCTAAGATATGGTGCCCAGAACTAAACCCAGGTCTCCAGGTGGAGTCTGACCAGAGCAGAGGAAAGTGGGATGATCCCCTCGCTTGGTCTGTACACTAGGCTTCTGTTAATGAAGTCTGAGATTGAATGAACACTTTCAGCTGGTACACTGTATCACTAAGACCTTTATTTGTTTCATCTACAAATGCCAGTGTCTACATGCCTTGTCCAGAGGGAGATATTTTGAAATCCACATGGTGTATACTTTGGAATGGTTAAGTGCTTTTTGCCATGGCCCCTCCTCTCCACTGTGTGGTTAAAAAAAGACATTGGATCAGGTGTCAGAGGATGTGGGTTTGAATTTTAGCCCTGCTGCTTATTTCATATGTGACCTTGGGCAAATTACATAATGTTTCTGGGCCTTATTCTCTATAAAATGAGGGGGCTGGACCAGATCTCCTTCTCCTGTCTAGCTCCTTCCCACCTCCCTCTAGAATACTAGTGGTGCCTCAGTTCTGCCTGGACGCTTGCCCTGAACCTGAGCCTTTCTCCACCTCCCTCCTCTGCCTCGCTTTCCATAGGGAAGGACAAGGAAGGCAGTGGCACAAAGAGCCAGCATTGGGGCTGGGGAATAATTATACACTTAACTCACCCACACAGGGGCTGGGGAGGATGACATAACATGGAACAAATGCCCAAGTCCAGCCAGAAGAGCTCAGATAGGAAGAGGTAACCAGGATCCTGTCCAGGGAATGAGAACTGGTAACAGACAGAGTGGTCTGAAATTGATTCAGAGGGTCAGGCTATGAAACCCAGGGATCTGGGGCTCTCCTTTACCTGCCCCAGTAGGAAGATTCCCCCCAACCCCACTGCCATGGTCTTCAAAAGAAGATTCCCATCCTCTGATGACTGCTTGTGTAACTACAGCTCAGGATTGACGCAATATATTTTTTTCCCTGACTCTACAGAACCCTCTATGAAAACAATCTATTATCTTCTAAATCTGCAGTGGGCCAGGAAAAAAGGCATTTTACAGAGGGCAGATTTATAGCCTGTAGAACTCCCCTTCCTTCAATGTATGGTATGGTTAGGAAAACTTAAAGAGTTTAGGGAAGAGACTTTCCTTTAAATGTTAGAGATCCAGAGATCTGAACTGTCTGACCTTTGCAACTGTCAGCAGAGAAGCAGGGCCAAGCTTGGCTCCCTTCCCAGACCACACAGGGGCCCAGAGCAGAGAGTCTTGGGGTACAAGAGTCAGTAGGGACCCATGGGGCTTAGTGTCTGGGGAACAGAGGGCGAGAAAGGTGAAAAAGGAGGTAAGATGATGAAGAGGAAAGGGAAAGAGTTGAAGGAGTTTGAGTCAGGGAACAGGGAAAGGAGGATTTGGGATATAGAGAGGAAAAGAGAACAGGAAAGGGGGAGGAGGGAGCCCTGGGCAGAGGGAATAGAGGGGGGTCAAAAAGAGAAGAAGATGGGGGAAAGAAGCAGGAGGCAGGAGAAAGAAAGAGAAGGAGGGAGTAGGGAGCAGAGGGGAGAGAAAGGGCAAGGCACAGAGAGGAAAGGGAAGAGGAGACAGGGAGAAGGAGGGGGGGAAAGGAGAGCTGAGGGGAGGAGCAGGAAAAGGAAGAGGGAAAAGGCAGAGGGGAGAAGGAAGTTGAAGAGGAAAAGAGGGGAGGATGGAAAGGAGAAGGACATTTTAAAAGAGGTAAAAGGGAAAGTTGAGGGGTCTGAGATATGACTTAGTCATGTTAGCCTTTGCTCTCTGGACAGCTGGGGCAGGAGGAAGGTGGGAGTTGCTTTGGCTCACACCCAGCAGGCTCTTCTCCAGAGTGTTTATGAGAAATGTCAGCTGCCCAAGGGCCTATGACCCCCTAGTCTGCTTGGGCCTCTCTCGTGACAGACTCCTAGCTCCTGATTATAAACAGCTTGTTTTCAGAACCCAGTAAAAGATGATGTCCCTTGTTGAGAGGCCCTTCCTTCCCTCACAGGGTTCCAGCAAATGAAGGCTGCCCAGAAGGCATAAAGGAAGCATCCACTGTGCAGGAAGCCCAGAATCGGGCCCTGGGTGGCAGAGGGTGAGCTAGTGAGGAGATGACAAGGGAAAGAAGACTCAGGCCCTGCCCTGGAGAAGCTAGGGGGCAGAACTGGGGATGAAGTCCATTTAAAGTGGACTTTGAGATAGAACAAAAAGTTCAAAATATACTAAAACATTGGCAGCAGCATTTTTTGTAGTAGAACTAGAAACAAAGAGGGTGCTCATCAACTTGAACTGGCTGAACAAACTGTACATGGATGTGATGGTAGATTTGTCCAAGTCTGGAAGAAGCACATTGAGATCATCAATTCAATGGAATTCAAGAAGCCTTTATAAAGTACCTAGAACAATGCAAGACATTATGCTAAGGCCTTGGGTTACAAAGACAAAATGAAAGAGAGCAGTGTGAAATAAGGCAAGGTAGACAAGGTAGGATGCAGCCAGAGAGTGAAGGCCTTTAGGAAGATTTGGGGGCAGGGGAGGCAGTTGGTTTAGGGATAGGCTGGAGGGAAGAGATGTGCTACAGTGGAAAGAGTCTGGAGTCAGAGGACTGCACTTAAATCCTACTCTGATCACACTCTGATTGACCCATGTGACTGGCAAGTTACTGACTGAATCATCCTGGGCCTCAGTTCCCTCATCTGTAAAATGCGAGGGTTAGTCCCGATGGCCTTGAGATTTTTTTCAACTCTAGATCATGATTGTATTGGGCCTTAAGAAATATTGTTTTGATGAAATGCTAACATTTTTAACAGAGGTAGAAGAAACAAGTTTTTCTTTGGATCCTTCATATCTGCAAAGGACATTGTAGTTAAATAAGACAGAGGACCTGGGGGCAAACTGGTTCTGTTATAATAGTTTTTAAGAGGGCAAAGAAAAGAGAGAGTAGAAGGAATACACTGGTATAGAAAGAAGAAGAGAAATGGAACCAACCATTTCTTATAATCATCCATTCTCATAGTTGAAGTATATGATAAGAGGTAAGGAGGAACAGGCATTAGCTAAATCTCATTCATCTGAAATAGATGAAGGAGGTTTGAACATACACATACACATAGATTGGGGTAGAATATTTCAAGCAGAACAGGGAAACACATGGGGGTAGAGGTAAGGATTTAAGAGGGAAGATTGTCTTGGGAAGTGAATAGTCTCAAGAAAAATGAACTTTGACTTTGGAGGGTAGATACTGAAGGAAGGATGAAAAGAATTTTTCTAAAAAGCTAAGAACCAGTTATCAGAATCTCATCAAGGAAAGAGAAGGAGGGAGCTGGATGATCTGGTATTGATCACTTGTTTTCTTTTTCAATACCTTCTTCTTTGTAAGGGCTGAAGAGGGATGGAGTGCTAAGAGAAGAAATCGTAACTGGCAGGTCACTTCACCCTGTTTGCCTCAGTTTCCTCATCTGTAAAATGAGCTGGAGAAGGAAATGGCAAACCTCTCCAGTGTTTGCCAAGAAAACCCCAAATGGGGCCACAAAAAGTTGGACATGACTGAAACAAATGAACAACTACAACCTGTGACTTTAAGTTCAGTACCCTTTACCCTGGATCATTAAATAGCTCATCCTGTGGAAAATACACTCCCCTATGGCGAACCTTAAAAGGCTCTTAACTAGTGAGAAAGAAAAAGAGAGAGAGAGAGACAGAGAGAGAGAGAGAGAGAGAGAGAGAGAGAGAGAGACAGAGACAGAGACAGAGACAGACAGAGAGACAGACAGAGAGACAGAGAGAGAGGGACAGACAGACAGACAGAGGGACAGAGAAAGAGAGAGACAGAGAGACAGAGAGAGGGGAGGAAGAGAGACAGAGAGAGCGATACAGAGAGACAGAGACAGACAGAGAAAAAAAGAGAGGGGGAGAGAGGGAGAGAGACAGACAGAGAGAAACAGAGAGAGAGACAGAGAGTGACAGAGACAGAGAGGGAGAGAGAGAGGGAGAGAGACACAGACAGAGACAGAGAGACAGAGAGAGACCTATACAGAGAGACAGAGAAAGACAGAGAGAGGGAAGGGAGAGAGACAGAGAGGGAGAAAGAGAGAGAGACAGAGAGAAACAAAGAGAGAGAGACAGAAACAGAGAGACAGAGAAAGAGAGAGACAGAGAAAGATGGGGGAAGAGAGGGAGAGAAACAGAAAGGGAGGGAGAGAGACAGACAGAGAGAAACAGAGACAGAGAGACACAGAGACAGAGAGACAGAGGGAGGGGGTAGAGAGAGAAAGGGAGAGAGGGAAAGAGACACACACAGAGAAAGAGAGAGAGAGAGGGAAAGAGACAGAGAGGGACAGAGAGATAGGGAAGAGAGAGAGGGAGACAGAGAGAGAGAGGGAGAGAGAGAGAGAGAGATCTGTATTTTAGGAAAATTAATTTGACAGCTGAGTGGAGGATAGACTGGAGTGGGACAGAGATTTGAGCCAGGGAGACCAACCAGCAGATAGTTACAATAATCCAGGTGTAAGATGGTGAGAGCCTACACCGGGGTGGTGGCAATGTCAGGGGAGAGAAGGGGGAGTGTATGAAGACATGTTATTAATGAAAAATGAACAGTGACAACAGATTGATTATAGAAGAGGTTGAAAGAGAGTGAGGAGCAGAAGATGACCCCTCAGTTTTGAGCCCAGGTGACTGGGACAGTGGTGGAACCCTCTGTAATAATAGGACAATTAAGAAGGGTTGGGGGGAGAGGGTTTTGGAAGAAAGACAGAGTTTCAGTTTTAGACATGCTGAGTTTAAGACATCTATAAGACATCCAAATGGAGAGGTCTAATAAGCAGCTGGAGAGGTGAATTTAGAGTTGAGGAGAGACTAAACAGATCTGAGAATCATGAAGACAGAGGGGATAATTCAAACCATGAGAGCTGATGAATCACTAAGCAAAATAGTATATAGGGAGAAAATATATGGAGCATTGCAAAGGGAAGATTCTCAATTCAACAAACATGTATTAATGCCAGGGAGACAAAGATGAACTACAGTTCTATCCCTCCCCTAAAGGGAATATTACTGCCTAATAGGAGGGATACAGCATGTGAACTAATAAGAATATCTCTAGGGACCCAAGGGGTTCTTTTTTTTTTTTTTTTTTTGCAGGGCAACTGGGGCTAAGTGACTTGCCCAATGTCACACGGCTAGTTTTTGTGTTAAGTGTCTGAGGTCGAATTTGAACTCAGGTCCTCCTGATTCCAGGGCCAGTGCTCTATTCACTATGCCATCTAGCTATCCTGATCCAAGGGGTTCTAAGAAATTACATGAGAAAGATAAGAATTTGATCTGGGAAAGATCAGGGAAGATTTGACGGAAGAACTGATACTTGTGATGATTTTTTTTTTGAGGGGGGAAGGCAGATCAATCGG
The DNA here is from genome assembly GCA_011680675.1 of Gymnobelideus leadbeateri. NCBI lineage: Eukaryota > Metazoa > Chordata > Mammalia > Diprotodontia > Petauridae > Gymnobelideus > Gymnobelideus leadbeateri. Next base: position 114,717 of record WOXC01010461.1, read on the forward strand.
GGTTAAGTGACTTTCCCAAGGTCACACAGCTAGTTAAGTGTCAAGTCTCTGAGATTGGATTTGAACTCAACTTCTCTTGGCTCCAAGGCCCCACTTGTGATGAATCTTAAAGGAAAAAAAAATATTTCAATAGGCTATAAGACCATTTCAGGTAAGGGGGACACCTTATTTGCTGGAGTCATTAAAAATGCATAGAGACAAGAGAGAGCAGGACAGGATGGAGCAATGGTTGAGTAACTCAACTTGGCTATTAGAATGTAAACTCCTCCAGGGCAAGAAGTGTTTCTTTTTTTGTCTTTGAATAACCAGCACTTAGTACAGTATCTGGCATATGGTTTGGACTTAATGTGCTCATTTATTGATTGATTGCCATGAAGGAGGGGTGAAGAGAGGGGATCAGCAGTGATTTGGCCTTACTGGGCTTGGATGTGGGAAGGGAGGGGATGTGTCAGGCAAAGAGACTGAGAAAGTCCAACTGACTCAGCGAAAAGATGGTGCTGAGACATCCAGATTGTTCTAGTGGAGTTCACAGGAAACACTGAAGGGTAAGTTGCATGTAGCCTTTCTATATAGCTTGTCATAGCTTAACGTTTATGCTTTGTCCACATTTGCTTCTTGTGTGTTAGCCTCTCCACAAATGCTCCCTCTGCATAGATTTGTGGGGGAGTAGGCCCCAGGTTTATGCAAGTGTGGAAGCATTTGAAAAACCTCCTTTTTAGTAAAATTAGAAATATTAAGTAATAATTTTACTCTGGATAAAAAAAACCCTTCCCCCCCCCCGCCAGAATTTTCCCTTTAAGGAAAGTGAGTAGAATAAAAACTAGTTCCCTTCTTAGTGAAATGGATCAAGGCTGATAACCAAACTTAATTCTTGTTCATAAAAGATCATCTCTCCCCCCTTTTCCCCAAGTCTCCTAAGTGATTTCTTCAGGGCAGTGGTCTAGGACTGTATTTTAACATGTCTTTTCTTTGCCCAAGATTCCTATAAATATTATTTCAAATCATCTTCAGGTAAAGAGACATTTTGGAGGTTATAGAGAAACTCTGCTTTTTGGACTTCTCTCTCTCTTCCTTCCTTCCTCCTTCCCTCCCCACCCCTACCCCCCATAAGAAATGACTTAGATATATATTTTTTTCCAACAGGAGAAATGTAATGTGTAATTGATTTTCTACAAAATTATTAGAGATGTGATATTGCTACTTTTCACAATATGCTATTCATTAAATGCCTTTGCTTTGACCTAATTTTGTCTTCTGCTGACTGATAAAGGTGGAGGCTTATAACTTTTTATTGGATAACAATCTACAAAGCACCCCTAAGCAGAGGTAGCCTTGCCAAAGTGTATACTCTGTGAGTTGAAGACTATCTCTAGGTGTTACAACAAATAGTCTTTGGGTCCAGTTATTGAACCACTTCTGAATGTGCTTATCTGTGCTTTCATTCTGACCAGGTTACCTGGGTTCAACCTTGCCTTGTTCTAGTGCTACTTGTTCAAAACAGCACAAGGTAACAAGAAGTAATCTCAATACTATCACAGTATTCCAAATGACTGGGTAGGGTTAGTCATTGCCTTGAATTGGAGTCTGGAAAGAGATGTAGCCAGTAGAAACAAAATACAATGATCAAACATATCTGAATCTCCATCTAGCCCTTTTAATCTCCTGAATTTAATCTCCTAAAAGGCTATTCAGATTAATCATGCCGACTGGGTCATAGTGTTCTAATTTTAAAGGCATAGAACTTTATTTTGCTGGTCTTCATTTCGCACCAGCCTTTGCTCCTCTGGACATCATGCCGTCACGCTGGGTATCTTCTCTTTCCCTTTTCAGCTTCCTTTTATATGTTATCTTTTTCCATTAAGAGGGGAGCTCTTTGAAGGCAGGGTCTGTCTTCCTTTCTATTTATATTTGCATTCCCAATTTAGGACAGTGCCTGGCACAATTTATTGACTGACTAACTGATCAGTTGGCCAGTTGGCCAAAAGCATAGCAGTTAAAGAAAAGATACCCTGAATCCATATACTGATTCTTCTGGAGCACACTTACTCTTATGATTTGTTCCGTTGGACAAATCTTGTCAAGTTACTGCAACTACATCCTTATCTCAAATTTTTTTGTCCATTACAGCTATATGGTTGTAAAGGTCAGAAAATTCACAAATTCCCTATTTCATACCAAATATCTCACATTATTCTAGTAGTGAACTAATTGTGTTTCACTGGGGGGTTTTGACTGTAGGTTAATAGTCAACTTAATTATCTGGGTCATAGGAAAATTCCTACCATAGGGGTAATATATTCTCCATTACCTTTGGGAATTGGTATTTTCAAGAGTGAAGCATGACAGGAAAGATGTTCCAGGGGGACAAGTTCCTACAAAGCAATAATCAGAAACAGAAGATGGAACCCAAAATAGGCACCCTAAGGGCTTTAATTCTATGAGGAATATAGACTAAAGGACCAAATAAGTATAAAATCCGTGAATCAAAGTCTAAAATAGAAAGGGAATAATGAGAGTAAGAGGAAAAGACGTTTAGCAAAAGGTTCAGTAATGAAATTAAAAACAAACAAAACAAGTTGAAGGGAAGGAAAGAAAAAGAAATTTTATTGAGAGAAAGAAATGAAAGGAAAAATTAAATAACTAGAAAAAAGGAACTAGTAAGAAACCTAAACTAAAAGAAACTCAAAGGACATTAACTAAAAGAAAAAAGAACTAGTAATTTAAACAAAACTCCAAAACTAAGAAAGGGATAACAAATTGGAGAGGAACCTTTTGGATAAAGGAAAGAAAGCCAGGAGCAATAGGGTTTCCTTAAAGTAGATTGAGCTAAAATAACTGAAGGGACAATGTACTATGTTTAGAGAGGAATAAGGGGAAATCGTAATTCAGAAAAAAACCCAATATTAGATACAAATAGAAGAAAATATAAACCTAACATTTATAGTTTTAAATGTGAATGTATTAAACAACACAATAAAATGAAAAAGAGTGACTAATTAAGAAAACAACCCCCAATCTGTTGCTTACAAGAAACACACTTAAAAAAACAAAGATATAGAGAATAAAAATGAAGTGGAACAAATTGTGAATTAAAAAGAGCAGGAGTTGCAATCATTCTGCCAGACAAAGCAAAAACAAATATTCACAACATAAGAAAAGATAAACAAGCAAATTACATTACCTTGAAGGGAACTGTCTATTAAATATATAGGTTCTAAACACTTCAGCATCTAAATTTATAAAGGAAAAATTAACCAAACTATAAGAGGAAATAGTAATACAACAGTGGCAGGAGATTTTAATGTCCCTTTCCCTGTTTTGGACAAGTCTAATAGAAAGGTAAACAAAAAGGGAAATATAGAGCTAAACAGATTGCTGGAAAAATTAAAGCTAAAAGACTAATGGAGGCAACACATGTGCCTTTTACAAAACTGGTGATGTATAAAGACATAATGATGTTGTAAATAAATATAAAGAGGCAGAACTAGTAAATATTTCCTTTATGGACCATAAAGTAAAAAAAATACTAATCAATTTAGGTAGAACAAAAGATAGAGATCCAAATAAACACTTAACAATGAAATTCCAAATAATGAATGAATCAAATAATCAGTCATAGGAAAAATTAATAATTGTGTGGAAGAATATAATGATGAAACAACATAAAAAAATTTCTGGGATATAGCTAAACAGTGTTTCTTTTATCCTTAGCAATTAATATGATGCCTGGCTCATAGTGGGTGCTTAATAAATGGATATTTATTGACTGTCTGGTAATTCAATTAAAAGGTGATCAGTTCTTAAACAAGACTAAAGCTACTTTAAAAGTTTTGCCTCCAGTGATACCAAAAAGGTTTTGCATTTTGAAATTTTCTCTGCTCAGCCTTATCTGGTGCCTAAGAACTAGTCAGTAGATATTACTTGTCTATTACCCTCCCCCCCCCACTCCAATATTTCACAGGCATACTCCCACACTTGAACAACGAAGGGAAGGAGGTAAGCTTTATTAAATATTTTCTAGGGCCAGGCCCAGTCATTATTACTACAAAGTATTCTGTCTATCTATCTATCTATCTATCTATCTATCTATCTATCTATCCATCCATCCATCCATCCATCTATCTATCTATCTATCTATCTATCTATCTATCTATCTATCTTTTTTCCTCTGCTTCTGCATATAATTCAAATACATCATATTCATCACCCCCTCCCCCTTTTCTTCTCTGGTACTCAAATGAAGCCAGGGAAGCCAGGAGACAGAGATGAGAAGGAAGACCTCTCTAAACATGAAGGACAGCCAGTGAAAATTCCTACAATTCAGAGATGGAGTGTCTTGTGGTTTGAACTACAAGGAGGCCAGTATCACTGAATCATAGAGTACATGTGGATGAAGTGTAAGATTTCGAATGCCAAACAGAGGATTTTATGTCCAATTCTAGTGGTAAAAGGAAACCGCTGGAGTTTATTGAATAGGGTGTGCTATGGTCAGACCTGTGCTTTAGGAAAATCAATTTGACGGCCAAGTGGAAGATGGATTGTAGTGGGAAAAGACTTGAGACTTGGAAGCCAAACAGAAGATACAGCAGTAGTGCAGGCATGGTGAGGGCCTCACAAGGGTGGTGACTGGGTCAGAGTGAAAGAAGGGAGCTTATATGAGAGATATTGCAGAGGGAACATAAGACAGGCCTTGGCAACATATTGGATATAGGGGTAAAAAGGGGTAAGAAAGAGGAAGGCATGAAGGATGATACTTAAGTTGTAAACCTAGGTGACTGGGAGGATGGTGGTAACCTCAACAGTAATAGGGGAGTTAGGAAGAGAGGAAAGTTTTGGGGGAAAGAGGAAGACAATGAATTCAGTTTTGAATATGTTGAGTTTAAGATATCTATAGGAAGTCTAATTTAAGATGTCCAATAGGCAGTTAGAGATGCAAGTCTGGAGGTGAGGAGAGAGGTTAGGTCTAGATAAGAAGATCTGAGAATCATTGAATCCACAGGATCTGAAGAGATTACCAAACAAGAGTATAGAGGGAGAGAAGAGGGCCTCGAATAGAGCCTTGGGGACACCCATAGTTAGTGGTCATGACCTGGGTAGATATAATACATTTGTATATAATGCAATCATCCTCCTTCTTGACCTCTCTGCAGCCTTTGACTCTGTGCTCACTCTCTCCTCCTTGATAGTCTCTTCTCTCTTAGGTTACCAGGTCACCAATCCCTCCTGGTGCTTCTCCCATCTATCTGACCGCTCCTTCTCAGACTCCCTTGCTTATTCCACCACCCTACTCAAAAAACTTCAATGGCTCCCAATCACCTCCCAGATCAAATACAAAAACCTCTGTTTGGCATTCAAGGCTCTTCATAACCAACCTCCCGCCACCTTTCCAGTCTTCTTACACCTCACTCTCTGACAGGTACTCTTTGATCCAGCGATTGTTCTAACAAGACACTCCATCTCTTAGACTAACTTTCCCTTATACCAGGAATTCTCTCCCTCCTCATCTCCACCTCCTGGATTCCTTTAAGTCCTAATTAAATTTCAGTCTTTCAAAGGAAGTCTTTCCCAACCCTTCATAATTCTAATGCCTTCTTGCTGTTGTTCTCTCCACCCCCATTTATCCTGTATACAGCTTGTTTTGTACATTTTTACTTGCTTGTTATCTCCCTCATTGGATTGCAAGCTCCTTGAGGGCAGAGATTGCCTTATGTCTCTTTGCATATTCCTGGAACTTAGCACAGTGCCTGGCACACAGTAGGCATTTAATAAATGTTTATTGACTGACAATATGATACAATAAATATTTATGAAAAGTCTGCTATGTGTCAGGCACAATGCTAAACGCTGTGGAGTTTGGTGGGAATTAGGCCAAGCCAGGGGCCTACTGATATATCTCCCAGACTTCAAGGAAATCACAGGGTTGCCAGGGATACAAATAAGAAAAAGAAAAACAAGGAATTTATACTTTAATAAGGAAAGATAATATACCACAGGAAGCTGAAAAGGGTGTGGGGAAATAACTGAGGAGGCTTAATGATGGTGGAGTCAAATCCAGAGAGTGTGGCTGGTGGGCAATGAGCCTGGGCTCCTAAGACCTCTCTAAATGGGGGCTTTGGGGGAGTTCTTTGCTCTGTCCCCCATCCCTTCAGAGGGGCAGATGGGGTGTGAATACCAAAACAGATTCAATCTTCATGATGAAGGCTACCAAGGAGAAGAGGGCGTTTAGTGATGTCTGTCAAAAGCTACAGAGAGGCCAAGAAGGGTATTGAGAAAAGGCCATTGGATCTGGCAAATAAGAAATCATTCATAACTTTGGAGAGAGCAATTTTGGTTGGATAAGGGTGAAAGAGATTCTAGAGTTTAGAAGAGACTGAGAGGAAAGGAAGTGGAGACACCTAGTGATTCCTTTACAAAATGTAAGCACCTTTCTCTGAATTAAAGGGAGCAACCTCACTGGAAAAAAAAAAAGAAAGAAATGAAGAAGGTAAAAAAAAACCCCAGCATGTTTTAAATGACTAAACCCTTGATGAGCTCTACATAGTTTAGATGAGTGGAGACCACAATCTGCCTGGGGAAGAATCTCACAGTGGGTATGTGGGGAAGAAAGGATTTTTCTCTGCTGCCCCACATTGACCATAGCCTTTAGCAGGATAGCTACTCATCTAGGAGAGGCCCTGTTCAGCTTTTAGAATATCAGTTTGAGAGTCTGTGGCACAAATGAGGGAGCAAAGGCAGTTTAATCATGTGTAGACAGACATGATTAAGAGAGTCAGTTGTCACTTGGGGGAGTAAGCAAGGTATTTGAAGAGGGGGAAGACAGCATGTGATTATGAAAGAAAAAAAACACCTCAGGCCATATTATTTTCCTCAAAATGTGATTTACATGGTCCATGAACCTACTTTCTTTTCTTTTTAAGAAAAGTTTTACTAATGCATTGCTATTTCAGCAATGTTGCTGCAATAGATGTGAAAGGCAGACAGGCACGCTGTTACAGGTTATAGAAAGACAACGGGGTTTTTAATATAGTTAAAATATTTAACTGACCTCTGGGATTTAGATGAACAACTAACCAACTTCCAAGAAAAATTAAATCTGCAAGATTAGATTGCTCCATTATTATCACCTACAGTGTTACTGAAAGCAGAACTACATTCTTCTATTCTTTTCTAGTAAATCCCTTAGCTCTTTCCAAATAACAATGCTCTCAAGCTATAATGATTAACTTGATTTCAAGGTCTTGTAAAACACTGTCATGAAGAATGTAGTAGAAGAAAAAACTTAGAATTTGGGGGGTTTTACTCAGGAAAACAGTCATATTATTTTACTGGAACTAATTATAAGATCTATGTATGTCCTGGACACTGCATTCAAGGGAGGCTTATGATTCACAAGGTTTTTTTTTGTCACTGTTATTGCTACCAAATTATCTCCCCATAAGTTAAATTTATAATAATGCTATAAGGAAAATGTTTATTACACTTGCTTATTACACATCCAAGGATGGAGCAAAGATATTTATAAGTTTGATGGTTTAGCATCCTCTTTATTGTGCTTACATAATTTTAGGAAAACTAGCAGCACATGTTACATTTTCCCATAGTTCATGGCAATGCAAGAATGATACAAAATTCTCCAAGGAGAACCAATGTGACTAGAAATGACATGAAATACTGGCTCAGTAATAATGGGTATGTTAAAAACATAATATTGTACATTATCTTTCCAACGAGCTTCAGTATGAGAAACTAATAGTAGAAATCTATCTGGCAACCCTGTGAGCTTC